>PVIH01014887.1:0-51835 GCA_004025045.1 Sigmodon hispidus
CTGAGTTAAATGTGTCCCAGTCAGGCTCTCATGTCAGTGCTGAGGGTTCTGCTACAAGTCTTGATGTGAAGCTTGCAAATGCTTGTATTATAGCAGAAGCCATCGATACTGCACGCAAAGATCCTCTGACCAGGAAGGCCAGCAAGATACTTCACTACCTGCTGGAGAAGTACCAGACAGATGAGCAACCTATGGAGGCAGATATGCAGAAGCTGATCAGCAGGAAGTACCAGGAGCGCTTCCCCGAGATCCTGGAGAAAGCCACCTATCAGCTGGAGGTGGTCTATGGTCTGGAGTTGAAGGCTGACAAACATAGAATGTCCTCCTATGTCCTTGTTAGCAAGTTACCCATCCCTCCTGGGGCAAATCCGGGTGGGAGGAAAGAGTTGCCAAAGACGGGTCTCATACTGACCCTCCTGGGTATGATTTTGATGAAGGGTAACCGTGCCAGTGAGGAAGAGGTCTGGAAATTCCTCCATATGCAGGGGATATATCCTGGGAGGAGGCACTTAATCTTTGGGGAGCCCAGGAAGTTCATTACCAAAGAGCTAGTTGAGCAAAATTATGTGGAGTACCGCCAGGTGCGTGGCAGTGATCCCCCAAGCTATGAGTTCCGATGGGGTTCTAGGGCCCGCAATGAAACCGTCAGGATGAAAGTCCTGGAAATTTTAGATAAGATCAAAAGCGCCTTTCCAGGATATTACCCTCAACAGTATGAGGAGGCTCTGAGTAACCACGCTCAAAGAGAAGCCAGGAGACAACAGGCTTCTGGTTACCATGGGGCCAGAATTAGCCCCCATGCCCAATCTCCTAGCTCCTCCCACACTTAGCTGGCCCTTGGATACAGCTGTCACTGTGCTGAAGAACAGCCAGTCTTCTGGGTAGTGGGGTGTTTATGGGTAGGAGGGACTGCACCAAGAGAATATGTTCCTTTTCTGTTATGCAAGGGAAAATTTTAAGTTTTTTCTTTGTTACATTGTTAATATTCCTGTAACTGGAGGTTAATTTGTTTCATATGTGCTTCTTAACCTGACATCTGCTACATTTACTGCTCTTTGTCAAGTTCAAGTGCAAGATATTTGGGGTTTTAAATTTATTGGAAAATCTTCACAGATTTCTTCTCAGTAAGTGTAAGAAAACATGGCATGAGAAAGTTTTACAGAATGTGATGTGCTACTATTGGTGAAGCAAAGTAAACTGGTCAATTCATCCTTGTCTCTGTTGGTTTTGTCTATGATTTTAATGGAAACAAAGTTGGTTTTATTACTTTATTAAACTCTGTAAAAAAATTATCTGTGATAAAGTAAATCTCATAATCAGCCTCTTTGCCTTGTATTGTTTTCTCCAGTCATGCATTGGGCAGCAGCTCTTAGGTGGCTCCTGGCCACCAACACTATTGTTGATGACAACAAAGATCCACCCCCTGCCCACAGGGACTTAGACTTTCCCAGCAGCTACATAGATGGAGGGGGATAGAAAACCCTAAGATCAGAAGGGCATGGGAAAGAAAGGATTAGGAGGAACAGAGAATTTCTGGTGTGATACAGCTATAATTTTCTGATTGGGGTATTTAGAACATCTGGGAATTTCAGCTCTGTCAACACTCTTTTAAGTTAAATGATGTTGCATGGTGGGTTGCATGAGGCTGCTAGTGTGATGACTAAGGCCAGACTCTCAGAAGGTGGGCCCCTTAGGTAGTGTGAGTTGATGGAGACCAGGTAGGGCATCACACATTTTAAAGTTTAAGTCAGAGCAAGAAACACATTATAATGTCCTTTTGAATATTAATTGTATCAGGATGAAATCCAGCCTGGGATAGAAGTGCTCAGGGTCCATGTGCTTATCTCACTGCAGGTGGATACACTGCACAAGCCACACATTCAAGTGGAGGGATTTTCTGACAAAAATAAATGATAATCCTTTGAGAAGAAATTCCAAGAAGACAATTGTCTGTCAGTCAGAATGGGCTATAGAGCTACATTCTCTTTCATTAAAGTGCATTAAAACCAAGTTTCTTAGGGTATAATTTGTAAAACTTCAAGGACATGGTCTAAATTTTGTGGCTGTATTGTGGGTTTCAAGGGTTAGCTGGTAAAGCTTGGGGAGTGTGTCTCTGGAGTGCCAGGAGCCTGAATGGGGCATGGTCAGACCCCACTGAGACACTGTGAGACACCTTTGTCTCCTGTTTGTTCCTGCATCCTTAAAAGCAGATCAGACCAATCATCTTGAAATGCTTCATTCCCCAAAGATTGTCTTCAAGTTCATTTTATAACAATAAGTATTTATGTAATTACTTAATAAATATTAGTCCTTATATAATATCTTGCTCATATATATACATAAATAAATATATAAATACATTTCAGTTAAATAATGTTCAAACACTTCAAATATCTACAAAATATAATTTTATATATTTTAAAAACTTAAACTTTTCTAAACAATAAAATAAGTCTACTCCTGACAACACCAATTTAATTCAAAAAATAGTAAACATCAGAAAAACTTCATATAAAGTTTACTTTCTGATAAAAGTTAGGCATTAGACAAGAAAGTGTTCTTATATTAACTGTTTGGCAATATACTATGTAAACTAAACATACAAAATCCTTCAAGAAGTAACCTCTAAACTTTGACAAAACAAACGAAAATAATCCTTCAAGTTCCTGCTTCACAAAAACCTCACCAAGCATCCTTCAAAGCACACAAAAAATAACTAATAACTTTGCCAAACTAACCAAAACAGTCCTTCAAATTTCCTAATTCACTAAAAAATATGCCCAAGACTCTAAATCTATAGGTTAACGATAAATGCCCCAACATTATAAAAAATGTTTAAATAACTAGACAGGAAAGTTTCATTTCTGTCATTTCTTCATTTTAATGTTTGCTTACACTCCTTGTTTATTTAGATATTGTGTCCTCCTATACTCTTTAATATAGTTAAAAATTAGTTATATAGTTATTCTTTTGTTATTGTTAAAAATATATTAGACATAAAACTTAAAACTCACAAAATAAAATAATACTTTCTTTAATCTTTCTAAATACAAATAAACTAAATATTATAACTATAATTCTTATTTAATATCTATTTTGTGTGTATAATTTTGATATGTTAAAATTAAAACTTTCCTTTTTAATTAAACAAAAAACGTGATGTGGGAATGTCTTTCTGTATTCTGTTAAATGAAGGAAAAAAAATTTTGGCCTATGAGGAGCACTATAGAAGTAGGCAGACGAATCAGAGCATAGCTTAAAAAAAGACAAAATTAAAACAAAAAACAATCCAGCCACACATAATACAAAATATAACACAATAAATAATATACAGATCATATGACAAAGCAAATTAATAAAAAACTGAATTAAAATGAAATACTATATGCTTAAGCCTTAAACAAGTAACATAAAGCCAATATGAATGCCTATATATTTCTTTTTTTTATATTTCTTTTGTATTTATCAATAAAAACAGTAAATTGAATTTAAAATGCTGATAAGTTAACAATAACTATAAAGAAAGTAAAAATCATAAGCATGACTCATCAAGCGTGATAATGCAAATAATTTGCTACACATATATTTACTTTGTGTTCAGCTTTCCCTCTGAAATTTTTTTCTATCCCTGTATATCCTCATTCAAGGTCCCTTCCCCCTCCCACCACATCAGGTCATTTTTTTCTTCTCCACAACTCCCCATCCCCTCCCTGGGCAGGCAGCAGACAGTCCTATGGTCCCACTGACCCAATAATGCTTAGTTCAGTCTCCACTCCTGGCAAATCCAGTTTTGTCCTCCCTCCCTCAAGAGTGAGTCAGGTGTTCCTATAGTTGGAGTGGGGTCCGAAGGGTCAGTCCAGGGTGTTTCTGATCCCAAGCTGTTCAGTAGTTGTGGTTTGCAGCTTGGGCATGCTTTGCTTTTTTCTTGTTTGTTTGTTTAGAGACCAGTAATGAGTGAGTACATCCCCTGCTTATCTTTCTGAGTTTGTGATACCTCGCTCAGGAGGATATTCTCCAAATCCATCCATTTGCCTTCGAATTTTAGGATATCATTTTTTTTTTTTTACTGCTCAGTAGTATTCCATTGTGTAGATGTACCACAGTTTGTTAATCCATTCTTCAGTTGAGGGACATCTAGGTTGTTTCCAGGTTCTTGCTATTACAAATAATGCTGCTATGAACATAGTTGAGCTAATACCTTTGGAGTGTGACTGTGCCTCTTTAGGGTATACACCCAGAAGTGGTATTGCGGGGTCCTTGGGGAGATTGATTCTCAATTTTCTGAGAAACCACCATATTGCATTCCAAAGTGGCTGAACAAGCTTGCACTCCCACCAACAATGGAGGAGTGTTCCCTTGATCCACATGCTCTCCAACATAGGCTGTCATCTGTGCCTTTTATCTTAGCCAATCGAACAGGTGTTAGGTGGTATCTCAAAGTTGTTTTGATTTGCATTTCTCTGATGGCTAAAGATGATGAGCACTTTTTCAGGTGCCTTTCAGCCATTCGTAATTCCTTTGCTGAGAATTCCCTTTTTAGATCTGAACCCCATTTTTTGATTGGGTTATTCAAGGTTTGGGGCTCTAGTTTCTTGAGTTCTGCATATATTTTAGAGATCAGTCTTCTATCACTATCATTTCTTTGTTTTCCTTCAAGGATTTGTTCATCTCTTCTAATTTTTGTTTGTATTTTCTTCTATATCTTTAAGGAAGTTTCTTTTTATGTCCTCTTTTAAGGCTTCTATAATTTTCATAATGGTGTTTTGGAGGTTGTTTCCTTCTGTTTCCTCTGTATTGCTCTATTCAGGTCTTGATGTTGTAGAACCACTAGTTTCTTCTGGTGTTGCCTTGTTGTTCTTTATATTGTTATCTGTGTTCTTGCACTGGTGTCTGCCCATGTTTTCAGTTGTTCCTCAGCTCTTAGTCAGTTGTGGCTAGGGGGCTTGCCTGTCTCTTGTCTGCCCTGAACATAGGGTCTGAATCTCTGTTTTTGCTCTTGACAGGGGTCTTCCTTTCAAAGGCTATAATGACACAGCTCATCCTAGAGACGGGCCCTGACCGTGGGAGGTCTCTTCTGTTATGAAATGCCAGGGAAGCACCCTCACAATTTTAGCTTAAGGCCAATCTGCCTGCTAGCTAAGAATCTGACATCAGTTCCCTGGGGCTGACCCTGGCCCCTGGAGAGGGATTCTCCATGTGGGCAGCCCAGGAGCTGAGGATCCCTCACCTCTGAGTCTGCTCTGCCCATGGTTTGGAGTTCTTCTGTCTATGATGATGCAGCTTCTCTTCGAGGTAGGGCCCGGCCATGGGAGGTCCCTTCTGCTAGGAATCACTTAGGAAGGACCCTCCCACTTTTAGTCTAGGGCCTGTCTGCCTGCTAGCCGATATTGTCTGAGATTAGAAGCCTGGGTGTGACCCTGGCCCTGGAAGAGGGATTCTTCATGTGGGCAGCCCAGGAGCTGAGGTTCCCTTCCACAACATGGTTTTTAAAGAAGGTATTCTGTATCTATTCTCTCTCCAGAATACCTGAAAAGTACAGTAAAAGATGTTATGTACAGAAGCCACTGTTTTGATACTTTCCATTTTTAACTTGGAAAAATAGATTCCATTAAAGAACAGGTCATGTAAAATCATGTTTGTTGGAGACTGACCCAGGACTATTTAGAATTTCCTGCTTCTTGGATGAAGCGTCCTTGGTAAATTACTAGCTTTGCAAAAACAGGCTTCTTGGAGTCCTTCTAGATTAGGCATCCTTGGTTAGTTACAGAAGTGAGCTTCATGGAGTCTCCCATGATAAGGTGTTCTTCGCTAAACTGCAGGCCTTGCAAAAAATGGGATGTCCTTGGCCCATCATACAATGTACGTTTAGATAGGGCTTCAAACAGTAATCAGTCAGCTGCAGAATCATGGGACCAAAGAGATCCTGCCCACCCTGACTTCCTCTGATAATTTTTCACTCTCCTCTTCAGTTAACTCCCCTCTCTCTGCTTCCCCTCTCTGCCTAGAGCCTTGCACTCCCCTCTCTCTGCTCCCCCCTCCCCTTCTAAAGCACTGCTTAAAAAGCCTCAGCATTCATTCAATAAACAAAGCCTTGATGTGACTCAGACTCTTGTCCTTCTTTATGCGCTTGGCTTCCTCTCTCTCTCCCCCCATTTGCTTCACAGGTGCCCCCCCTCAAAACCCTCGAATAACTGGACCTGCTGGACAGGGACACATGTTGTTTTTCAATGGCCAACATTAATTGAGGATTATATTTTGTTATGATAACCATGAGTGCAAATAGAGACAGGATAGATGGAATGGAATGTAGAAATGATGAAATAATTTGTCCTGACAACAAGCCCACCTTATAAGAGAAGACCACCAAACACTCAAGTCACTGCTCTCCTGGGGCAAAATTTACATAGATATACTTACTTGAAAAAATTTTTGACTGATTCATCCTGCTTTGTATAGCAGCTCTCAGATAAAAAAAAAATTTCTTTGTGTGGTTAAAAGATTGATCTGTGTTCAAAAGAGTAAGTTCAATTTATCAAATGCTAGACACTGTTTTCCAGTCACTTTGTCAATAGTCTGTATGTAATGCATGTATACCAATAGGATAGAAATTTTATCAAACTCTAAACTTGAAATTTTCTCATGAAACCTAAAAGTGATCAGGATGTAGGAGCTGTTTATTTTTTGTCTGCTGTGACTCTTTGTACTATTACTACACCCTCTGATACTTCTCTAGTGTGCACTTCTTACATCACTGGCCCCTGACCTGCAGGATGACTCTTCACTGCATGGTCCTCTGAAGACTACCCTCTGTTCTCAGTGGATTACACAGCCCCTGCCTTATATCTCTGATTGAGACATCCCAGCTCTATAATGGTGTCTTTTCACATAGATGCACATTGTCTTTGCTTTCTAGTTTATGCCACACATGATCTGTTCCTATTTTTCTCTCTTGTTCTTACTTTGTGCATCCACTGATTATCTTTTTACTTATTTTCAAATATTTATTTTATTAGATTGTTCAAAGATTTCCTTTGTTTGGGTTTATGATTTCTTTTGTCACCTGTTTATTGCTATATATCTAATATATAAATGTGAATTTTGTATTGGTAGAATACATTAGAGGTTTTAACTTTAACTATACAATACAAAATAGGATAAATTGTATTCAAATAGGTGCTTCTTTGATGTTTGTATTACTGTTAATAATGCTATGATTTTGTACACCTTACTACCCCATCTACTCCTTTTCCCCAACCAGCCATATGTAGCATGAGTCATAATAGCAGTGACCTGACTCACCATGATACACTGAACACTCCACAGCCAACAGGTCCCACATCCTTTGTACCTGACTCATCTGACCGCCCCTACCTGTACATCAGTCAGCCTCTGGGCTTCCACCAAGACCTGCCCTCCCTGAAACCACTATCAGTCTTTTCTGCTAGGCAGCAACCACTCCACTTAGTACTAACTGTTACTAAATACTCTTCCAGGGTCTAGCCTAGTGAGTCTACCTAATGTCCATTTACATTACTTTTCTAAAACCTGCCAGGTCTAGCACTGGTCCCACAATTAGTTCCCTGGCCTAGTTTGGCCAAATCTGACTGTACTGCACTAAGGTTCCGTACCCCTTGCACTGGCCTATGCTTACCATATCTGCCTTACATGCAGCCAATCTCTAGGTTTCTTAGAAGACCAACTCTACTTGCAACCAGCAACAGGTCCTTTCTGCTCAGCTACTGCCAAGTCCTCTGACTTTTCCTGCTTTCCTCCAGGATTTAACCAGCTGGATTTCACCAATCTTCCCATCTATGTCTTTTTGGAAACCTGTATGATCTATCCTGGTTCACCAGTCCTAGTCTGGACATCCCTGCATGCACAGAAGTCAATGTCTAGGCTTATTTTCCCACTCAAGTGAATCAAGCATGAATAAAAACTTTTTGGTAAGAAGCTGTGCCTGTAGAGCTTATTGACTGATGGGAAATGCAGTGATGTCAAAGAGTTTGAATCTTATATGTCCACAGACTAAATTAACTTACTCTCAGGCTGGCACTATTCCCATGGATAGCCATTTCTTGCAAATCTCAATATATGAACTGACACTCTATAAGTAATAGATTAAAAACCCTTTCAATCTATTAACATAGTAGACCATTAGCTTCCACCAACTCAACAGTTAAGAGTTTCATCAGATAAAATATGAGCCTATAGATCAATTTCCCCCATCTTGCTGCAATAGCTTCCATATGTATCTACTAATATATTTTATTTTTACATTTTATATGTGTTTATATTATATTGGGCACTTGCTCTGCCCATGACCTTGGGCTATGTGGCCCAAGAGATGTGGTACTTTTTGCCTTCCACTATGACCTCTTAAAAGGGGAAGAGAGAAGGAGCTGGAAGGTATTCTGATGCAGAGTTCTATGATATGGTCTGGAGCTTATCCTATCTTTCTCTGGGAGATGAAGAGACTGGGCATCACTTCATTTTTGCATTGGTGGGTATGATCCCCATTTACTCCCTTAATAAGTCTTCTTCTCAAACATTCATGATTTCTCACATTATCTGCCACCCACATACGTAGTCAGACTCTAAACACCCACACGGCCTCTGCCCTCAGTCTTCGTGGCTAGTTGTCCCACCATGACCTACCAATCATACATAGGCTTGGATCCTCAAGAGAGACAGGATTCCCTGTCTTCCTGTGCCCCATCAAGCAGCCCCCTATTGGCCCTGGTATGCACACACAGAAGCTGAAGCACTGGCCTGCCCCATCGCTAGCTCAGCCAGCCCACAGAGATGAGGCAAAAAGTTAGCTACATACAGTTGTGTGCCCTTTTATTGCAGAGATTCACCCCCACCACCTCACAAGCCCCAGGGTGGCTAAGACTTGCCTGCCACAGAGGCTTGTGCCTTGGGTGCATTGAACTACAGGTCCAGCCTTACTGCCAGTGGATCCTGAGAGCTCTCCTCAGATCACACAGGGAGGGCTTTATTTTATTGTTTTCCATTTTACATACCAACCACAGTTCCCACTTCCTACCCTCCTCCCTCTCATCACTCAGCTTTATCAGTCAGCTTTACCCCCACACCACTCTCCCATCCATTCCTCAGAGAAAGTAAGGACTCCTATGGGGAGTTAACAAAGTCTGGCATATCAAGTTGAGGCAGGACCAAGTCTCTCCTGCCCTATATCGTGGCTGGGCTCCAAAAAGCCAATTCATGCACTAGGGATAAATCCTGGTCCCACTGCTAGAGGCCCTACACAACTGTCATCCATATTCAGAAGGCCAAGTTCAGTCCCATGTAGATTTCTCAACTATCACTCCAGAGGCAAGCAATTTTTGAAGCCATGCTTGTGCCCCTCCTCCCCACTTGGCTTGTACCCTGGACTCACACTGTGGTGGTTCCAGCCAGTTGAACACTACATTCTGAGAAACGTGTGCTAGGGACTCGTTCCCCCACCCCCATCTTTTTCCTTGGCCTTAGCTAGGCACCTAGCCATACAGCAAGCACAACCCTGTTCAGCAGTCCTTCTGCATCCCAAGGCTCCAAGGCATGCTGCTTTTTTGGCCTAGTCCAGTGCAGGTGCTTTAACATTTGCTTAAGCTTTTAGGTCACAAGACCTGCTTTGACACTACACCTTCGAAATCTGCTGGCCAAATATTGTGACGACACTAAAAAAACACAAACCGTCCATTGATACCTGCCTCGGGTATGACAATCTCCTAAGGAATCTGAGGTAAATTACTTGACAACTTTACACTTCAAACTGATAATTAAGAAAAAATTAATTGAATCATTTTCAATAAAAAATTTAAATTTATTTCATGCCAATGGTAGATAATGCTACTATTCAGGGATTTAAAAGCTTTTTAGTTTCTACTATTGGGGAAATTTTAGAAAACATATATCTAAATTTTTAGTTATAGTTTAACCTGTGAAATTCACATGGTGGAACTCTTTCAGGCTACCCTCTTCTGCCCATACACACAGACACACATACACACATACACATACACATACACATACACAAACAACCCCATTTAAAAAAAAACTAAAAAGGGCAGAATTGTGTATTCTAATACATGCACAAAAGATAGTATTCAATCCTGACTTATAAAAAGGGAGAAAAAGCATAACTTCTTAAAAAGTCCATTAGTCTTCAGAAAATGAATTCAGAGAAATTTAAGTTTATTAAATACCAGAAAGGGAATGCAAACATATAATATTAAATATGATTATATGATATCAAAGTAGGTATAAATAAAGTTAAATAATTTAAAAAATATGCAAATATAAATGAAGGTATAATTAGTTTTCCTGGTTACTTTTTTCCTTTTTTTAAATTATGAATAAAGTCTCATTTTTTATCCATGTATTTCCTTGTTCACACTCGACTGACACCTTGGAGGCCATTCCCTCCAGAGGAACACCTAACCCAGTCTTGATGTTGGGGTGAGGAAAGCGGATCTGCCTGGAGTGGATGCTGAAATAAGCCACCTTGGGACCTTGGGACCTCCTGCCCTTGCTGGGGAGGAGATAAGGAAAAGAGAGAGGGGAAAAGTATAATTTGAAAAGGAACAGGTAGAGATTTTAACAATGGAAAGTAAAATCTGAGTAAATGAAGTAAAAGTTTGCTGAAAACCTTACTGGCTTTTACTATTAACAGAAGACTACCAAAGGTTTAATGATAATATTGGAGAATTATTATACTGAGAGCTAACTAAAGGGGCATCATGTGACTAGTGTTTACAAGACACTTGAGACATTAAGAGAAAAAATTAATGAATACCACATCAACACTAAAATTAGTCCATATCATGTATTTTGTACATATTTTGTACAATAAAACCCTGTTTCGTACAATAAAAGAAGAAATTTTCTCAAATATTTTAAGGAACATTGAGGTATAGGAGACATTTAGAAATCTTAATTGACATAACAAGAAAGAAACTTCTATCCATCATATGACAGTTAAACTTCCAAGGCTACATACAGAAAAACATAATATTTTTATGTTTGTTATTTTAGGTAAATTATTTTTTATTATAAGATTTAAGTGATGGTTGTTTTGAACAGTTTAGGATTGATTGTGTTTTAATGTTTTTTTAAATTATTGCAATAAGATTTTTTATTGTTGAAACTTAAAAACTATTGATTGTTTTAGGGTTTGAACTTTTAATAGTTGATTTTTAATGATTTAATTAAATTGATACGTTTTTATTTTTATTATTAATATATAGTTTTATAGATTCATACTTTTGTTAAGGTTTTAATATTTATAAGAAAGAAGATTATTTGAAAGTTTGCAGTAATTAAATTTTAGAAAATTAATTTTATCTGTTAATTATTTGTAGATCTTTTTTCTTTCTTTATTTATTATGAATTAAGCATCATTTTCTATCCTTGTATATCCTTGCTCAAGGTCCCTTACCCCTCCCACCTCCTCCAATCACTCTCTCTTCTCTACATCTCCCCATCTCCTCCCCAGCAAGGGCAGGAGGTCTCAAGGTCCCAAGGTGACTTAGTTCAGCATTCACTCCTGGCAGATCAAGTTTCCTCACCCCATCATCAAGACTGGGTCAGGTGTTCCTCTAGAGGGAGTGGCATCCAAGTGCCAGTCCAAGGTGTTTCAGATACCAAGCTGTTCAGTGGTTGTAGTTTGCAGCTTGGACATGCTTTGCTTTTTGCTTTTATGTTTAGAATCCATTAATGAGTGAGTATCCCCTTCTTATCTTTCTGGGTTTGATGTATCTTGCTCAGAAGGATATTTTTCAAATCCATCCATTTGTCTGGGAATTTTAGGATATTTTTTCTTACTGCTGAGTAGTACTCCATTGTGTAGATGGACCACAGTTTGTTAATCCATTCTTCAGTTGAGGGGCATCTATGTTGCTTCCAGGTTCTTGATATAATGAATAATAATGCTGCTATGAATATAATTGAGCTAATGCCTTTGGAGTGCAAATGTGCATCTTTAGGGTATACGTCCAGTAGTAGTATTGCTGGATCCCTGGGAATCAATCTCCCCAAGGATTATTTTCTTTATCTGTAGTTATATTCTTTATTTTTTGTGAATAAATTTGGCTTGGAATCAGTTTTGTCATATAGGAGTCTTGTTATTAATTCATTAATTATCTACTCTGTGTGCCCCTTAAGCAATGGCTGTCCTAGTCAGAGATTCTAACACTCCTGCTATCAGCAGTGGTTCTGCCACAAGGGCCACATCATGAAGGAATTTTGTTTCCTCAGAGACCAGCTCTTTCTATAGTTCTAAGTTTATATCGTTCTAAGGGGAGCTATCTAAATATGAAAAACTCATGATTCAATGGTTCAAGTGGAATTCTCCTTGCTCAGAGAGGCCGAATACCAAGTAGCTAACCTTATCCCTTTGCTACCATCTTCTAAGAAGCCCAGTGTCCTTCTCTCAGCCTCCACATAAAAAGCCTTGCTACACCTGCTTCATATGCTATCACTTCCTGTCAGCTACTTGCTGTCTCAGCCTCATGCTTGTAGGTTAATTTTATTTAATCAAACACATCTCTGAATTGTTAACAAAAGTAGTAGGAAAAATATAACACACTTTAAAATAGTATTCCCCAACATAGTCTGACTGGTCTTTCTGGCTTTAAGATTCCATTTGTTTGGAATGTCAATGTTTCCACAATTTCACTGTGTATCTTTCTTTCATTAAACATAAATTTGTAAATGGTTTTTTTCTCCCCAATGAGTCCATATCTTTGAATGGAATAAGTTATTATTATTTTTACTTTAAAATCTATTTTATGCAATTTTGTTTGGAGGAATGTAGTGGGATTTAAGCATTATTCAGGGAGACCTGAAGGCATAGCTTTGGAGTCGCAGGACCATGAATGTGGTGAGGCCAGTCCCCATTGAGAATCCCGTTGCATGCCAACCGTTTTTTTTTTTTTGTTTGTTCCTGCATTCTTAAAAAATTAGCACAATCACAGCGAAAGACAGTTCCACTCTCCAAAAATTGCCTTAAAGTTCTGTTTATATTAGTGAGTGTTTATATAACCCCTTCATAAATATTAGTCCTTTATATAATCAATTACAAATAAACAATTCTTCAATATCTGGTGCCAACATAGGTTTTCTAATTTCCATACTAAGCCAAGCCAGAGGCCAATGTCAGACAAAAGGCCAAGAGTTGCTCATGTGGCTTTGAGCTCCCCATGTTTGTGACTTTTCCATGGCCAAACAAAAGTCTATAAACAAAAACAAGAAACTATTATCAACATGTCTTTTAATATATATTTATAATAAATTATTCTAATTTTATAAAAATTGCCTTTTATAAGATTATCTTCATAAAAAGCCAAACTTAAAAATTTACATTCTATGTCTGAACTACTTTAAAAGGCGCCTATCTACTGGCCAAACATCATCATTATCTCTGACAAGCAAGTTTTTCACAGCCCTGGCCCAGGATGGCGTGATAAATGAGTAAGCCCTTTCTGTCACTGAGCTGGATCAAATCTATGGTGGTCTAACAACTAAAGTCCAAGAGTCTTTGAAAAAGCAGGAGAGACTTTTAAAAAATATATAAGTCTCACACCAAGAATTTTCTAAAATGAAGCAGTCTAACAATGAAGCTAATGAGAGAAGATGTTCTGAAGAATTTACCAACTGTATATGACAATTTTGTTGAACTTGTAGCTAACTTGAGGGAGGGCACAAAGTTCTACAATGAGCTGACTGAAATCTTGTCGAGTTTCAGAACAAATGCAGTGACATAGTGTTTGCACTGAAGACAGTGAGAGACTTGAAGGATCTACAGCAGAGCTTTGCTAGAGATCTCAGTGCTCCTTCCATCCCTCCTCCAGCATATCATCCTCCTCCAGCTATCAGTCCTCCCCAGCTGGGGAACACACTACAACTCCTCCAACTCCAGCTCCAAGAACCATGCTGCTTGGAAAGCCCCATCCTCCAGCTAGCCTCCACCTCCTTTGCTTCCAGCAAGCAGTGTCTCCTCTTCTGCTGCTGCTGCTCCCTCCCACTGGAGGAGGAGCTATTTCACCAGCACCACAACAGACTCCTGGCTCTGCTCCCCCTCCACAGGCTCAGGGACCGCCAAATCCTACCTATCCAAGATATCCTGGGTATTGCCAAATGCCCATGCCCATGGACTACAGCCCCTACACATATGGCCAGTACAACATGACATATACACCGGTGTACCACCAGATCCCCAGACAGGCTCCGTACCCAGGACCCCAGCAGCCTACCTATCCCTTCCCTCAGAACCATCAGCAGTTGCCAGCGGGTCAGATCAGAGGGACAGGACAGCAGGTGTCTTTAGTGCTCTAAGCCATGTTCTGGTCATTCAAGAATACTTTGCTCTACCAATTGCCCTGGATAATTTCTGTCTGTGGCTAAAAGACGAAGGCTGGGCCCTACTTCCACATTTGATCTTACTCGTGAGATTTTGCTGCTGTTGCAGTATAAACACTAGGTATAATAGCATTAGTAAAAAAATTACAGTTCATAAAACATTGAAAATGAGAAACTAAACCTTCAAGTGCAACATTTGAAATTAGCATACTTTATAAGATGAGGTTGAAACAAAGATTGCTTAAATACTGATATTCAAGGAAAAAGTTTTCTTTATCTTTTGGTTTATTGATTTAGTTTAATTTCTATTATGATATTTTACATAATCAAGGCATGGCAAATCTTATAATTTAAAAATAATTTATTTAAGAACAAAAAAAATAATCCAGCAATAACGTACTATCTATAAATACATATGAGCTGAATATTGGTACATCTAATTTAATGACAGTAGCACTGTTCATCATAAAAGTATATTTAAGCTCCAATAAAATTATCACAAAGTGTTATCAATACATCATTTTTACAAATACATAGGTGATTCAAATAAACATTCCAAAAAAGAACAACAGAGTTTAACTACATGGTACATAAAATGAACTTAACAGATTCCACTGAACAGTTTTAGAATACATATTCCTCTCAGGAACACATAAAATTTTCTCTAAGTAGAGAATATTAGATCATCAATTAACTCATCACAAGCACAAAGGAATTAAAATGGCATCATATCAGATCATAATGGAATGAAACTAGAAACCATTGGAAAAACTACAGAAACTATACAAACACAAAATTGAAATTTTTTGAAAACCAATGGATAATTGAAGAAATCATGGAGGAAACTTAAAATTATTAGAATAAAGTGAAAATAAAAACACAATGTATCAAGATGTGTTGAATATAATTAAAGCATATTTAAGAAGGAATTTCTTAGCTATGATGAACGGCCAACATCTAAAAAAAGCCCAGAAGAACTGAATGATGTATCTTAGGGACACAGAAAGCATTAAACAAATAAGTAACATAAGGGCAGATAAAGATTAGAGTTGTACTTACATATAATAAGAAATATATAATAAACTTGGGTCAAATAAATGGTAAACAATATTAAGAAAGTATTAGGAAATCATATACAAAGAAAGAAATGCTGAACATTAATAAAATTAAAGATGGCATGGTAGATATTACAACAAATAACACTAAAATCTAGATACATTTTAGGAATACTTTAAAACTTATATTCCAACACAATGGAAAATCTAAAATAAATAGAAACATTTCTAGGTACATATGACCTATCAAAATTGAAAATTGAACTGAGAGGGTGTAAATAATTTAAGCAGATCTCTATCAAGTAATGTGATTGAAATATTAATAAAAATTACATCAAATAAAATGCCATTGCTCCTTAAATTATTCCATATAATCAAAAGAGAAGAAAACAGAATCATTCTGTAGAACTATAATCACCACGATTCATTAACCAGATGAAGACAGAATGGGAGATGAAAGGATTCTTAATGTTCACAGATGCAAAAGTCTTGGATTGTTCGTTGTGTACAAATCAATTACCATATTATAGGATATAAACAGAACAAAAAAAACAATATCACACAGTCATTTTAACAAGTTAGAAAAGGCTTCTGAGTAAATACAACATTCTTTTATGTTGAAATATGTGAAGAAATTAGGAATAGAAGGAATATCCATAAATAAATTAAAGACTAAATATGACAAATCAACACTCAGCATCATATTAATTGGTTGAAAACTAAATTATTTCCTCCAAAATCAGTAATAGGTCCAGTATACCTAATTTTGATATTCTTACTACCATATCCACATGTGTAAACACAGCAGTAAAGGAAAGATAGCAAGAATACAAATACAAAACAAAGATATGAAATTGTCTGTTTTTAAACTAACAAGACATTTAATACTCCACTAGAAGACTTTCATGTCTGATAACTCAGCAATTTAGCAGAATTTAAAATCAATCTGAAAGATTAGTATCTTTCCTATGCATTAACAATGAACTCACTGAGAAAAAAAATTAGTCAAATATCCTGTTTGCAATAGGCTCAAATAATACTAAATAAAACAAAACACTCTAGAATAAATGGAACAAACCTAAGTAAAAAAAAGGATATCTTCTCCAATGAAAACTATGAAACACTGAAGCTTCAAGCTGAAGAAACCACCAGAAAATTAAAATATGCTCTGGACACTATTTTCTCAAATCGTCATAATAAAAAGTGTTAAGTGGCTTTTTGTTTACCAAAAATGATCTATAAGATCAAAATTCTAAGGAAAAACCTCCCAGAGCAGACAAGTAAGTGGTCCTAAAAGCACGAACACTGATGGCCACTTTTACTTCACTGCTACTCCAATTCCCTATGCAAACTAGTGCTGCTCTTAGGCATCATCAGAAAAAAAATGTCTTTTTTACATTTGGATGTCAGTTAATACAGAAACTCACAACTGGCTAAAGTGCAGAGAACAAGTGATGGTGAAGTGCTGACCATTGTATGCAACAGATATTATATCCTCTCCTCATAAGGTAACGTCAAAGAACAGGGCATGGAAATATAGCAAGAGATAGTTAGAGAAGACTGTTGATTACTACAGGAGGGAGAATCAATTTCTTCAGGGGAGTGTTTTCTGGCAGATTGTCCATGTGTGTATGGGTAACATTAATTATAATTATAATTAGTGGGTTATAAATAAGTAGAGGACATGGAGTTTTGAGGGCAATTTGTTAGGGGGAACTGAGTACAGTGGGTGAGGATGATTAAAATATAATGAATATATGTTATTTATGAAATTGTCAAACATATATACATATATATAGGTGTACACACACACACATTTAATTCCAAAGACGAAAACAGAAAAAAGGCAAAGCTAAAATATAGAAGCATTCATGAAAGTCCCCTGAATAGCACAAATAACTCTAAGCAGATAATTGCACAATAACTAACTTGAAAATATTCTTTGAAATTAGGAACTTCTAGGAATTTAAGAGAGTGACCATAGCTAAGACTCCTAGCAATAAGGCATATGGAGCCTAAATTGGTCATCTCATGTAATCAGGAAAGACTTCCAGTGGAAGGACTGGTACACCAACCCAGCCACAAACTCCTCAACCTACAGTCTGGCCTGGTTACAAGAAATGCCAGGATAAAGGTGTTGCAGAAATTTTGAAGCTGGGACAGGAATGTGACTCTATGAGTAAAGGCATTTGTTACTAAACCTGACCACTTAAATTCAATCCCTAGGTTGTACATCATAAAAGTTAAAAAAAAAAAAACCAGAAATCCCAGCTCCCTTAACTTGTGCTTTGGCCTCTACACATACACAAGGCTATGCAACTATGGACCCTGTACATGCAAAATAATAGATAGATAGGTAGATAGATAGATAGATAGATAGATAGATAGATAGACAGATAAGATGTAGCAGATATTTACTACCAAATGATCCAAAAATACTTTTAATTTTTTTATTTGTTCATATTTATTTTCTATATGCAAACAATTTCATATTTTTCTTTTCTGTTCTAGCCTCATCTGTTAGATTTTTGACTGCTTTTCCTCCTTAGCATCTTGCATAGCACCTTCTAGTGTCATGAAAGCTATCTAGCAAGAAGAGAGTTTTCTGGTCAGTTCAAGATTGTTCTTTCTGTGTCCTAAAACCTCACTGTATGAAGTTTTCACTGACAGGGTTTTGTTGTCTGAGACAAATAACAATAGCTTGTATTACCTTTGCAGGGAAATGAAAATTAAAGCTATTTTAAGATTCTATATTGTTTTGATCAGAATAGTTATCACCAGGAATACAATGGCAACAAATGCTGACATTGATGTGGTAAAAGAGGAATTCTTATATACTGTTGATGGGAATATAAATCTAGTAATCAGTCTGGAGGTTTATAAAAAAGACTCATACGACCTAAATATACCACTCTTTAGCATATACATAAAGGATTATATGTCCTGCTATGGAGACACTTAAGTACTCATTCTCATTGCTGTTTTATTCTCAATATGTAGGAAGTAAAATCAAAATCGATATTTATCAGCTGACAAATAAATAATGAAACCATGGATGATGTCCACAATCAAATATTGCTTAGATGTAAATAAGAATAAGAAAAATTTTTCAAGTAAATTGTTGGTACTTGAAAAAAAATTGAGTGAGGACAAACAGACTCCCCTAAACAAACACTGTTTCTTATATGCATAATTTCAAACTGTGTTCTATTTGTATATCCTAAAGTAAATGTGGAAGGCAGGAAACTTGTTACATGCCAGTGAATAGGGGGATTCATTTAGGGAGAGAGTAGATTATGGTGAAATGAATGTAGAGAGGAGGAATGCAGTGGAGAGAGAGGTTTAAGTAGTGATGAGGATGTATAAATAAGGACAGATTTAATGAAAATAATGTGCACATAAAGAATCTACTTGGGCAACTATGATCTTACTATCCAAATCAAAATATAATTAAAAGGATATTAGAATACATGTGATTTGAAATAACAGGGGACTGGATGAATTTGTGTTTAAGTTTGAATTGGAAATTGGGGTCAAGGTTGGGGAAAGAAGGATAGAAGTGGGTTAGGCAAAACTAAGGGTTGTATGAAGAGGCCTCATGAAGGCCAACTAGTTCATAAAATGATTAAAGTATAATATTTCAAGGTGGTGGATATTTCAATAATATTTACCCAGTATCTATCAGGTTAAACAAATACAATAAAATTTGTACAGTAAGTTTTTAGAAAGAAGTGATAATAAGCAAAATATTTTAGTGGGCATTGTTAAAGAATCAAAGATGAAGCCAAATGAAATGGATTAAATTCATATACTTTAAAGTTTAAATAACTTTTTGTTTTGTTTAGGCTGAATCTTGCTCTGTAGCCTAGCCTGATATAAAATGTGTGATCTTGATTCAAACTTCCAAGTACTAGGATGATGTACAATAACACTCAGCTGTCACGGATCATTTTTAAAACAAATAATTATGTGTTTGTGGTATAAATGTATAAAGTAAATCAATAGTTAAACAAGTATAAAAGAAGTAAATCTGTTTTATTCACATATGTATACATATGACTTTGTTAACTTTAGGTCCAGAACAATCATCATTTACTACAATATACCTTACCACCCAAACTTCACTAAAAATTAAGTTTTTTTTCCAGTTTGAAACAGGAAACAATGTGAAAGGATCAGAAGTTAAAATAAAATTTTCTAATAGTTCATTTCTAATGTTTATCTCATGGGATTTTTTTAGTTATAGAAAATATTATGATTATTTTAGCTTTTAAGAACATGTAATATCTGGTCATTACCTTCTACTTTTTATGTTCATCTGTATTATTTTTTCATATAATATATTCCAATTATGCTTTTTCCACCTTCAATTCCCTCCAGCTACTCCTTGCCTCCTTACCTCTTTGACCTTAATACCCTTTCTTTCTCTATTAATTTTTTGAAATTATAATGTAATTATAACATTTCTACCTTCTATTTCATACTTTGAAACTCTCTTATATACCTTTCCTTTTATTCAAATTAATGGCCTCTTTTTTATTAACTGTGGTTACGTACATATATATGTATAGACACATACATATTATTTAATATACATATTCCTTGAAACATAAATGCAATCTGCTTAGTCTATATTATGTTATTAATAGTTACACATTTTTAAGCACAACCATTTGTTATTAGATAACCAATTGGTGTACTCTTCCTTGGGGAAGACTATTCTTCTCATTCTCAGCATTTCTTTCTTTCTTCTTTTTTTTTAGTTTATTTTCTTCTTTTTTTAATTTTATTAGTTAATTTTTTATTATGAATAAAGTCATATTTTTATCAATGTATATCCTTGATCAACATTCTCAGCATTTCTTAGTTGCCTATAGTCCTTTGTGCAGAGTTGGGAAAACCTTCTGGGATTCAGTCACAGAAAAATATTTTCTTCCAATTTTTCAGGATGATGTGCTTCTTCACCAGCAAAGAAAAACTTCTGTAATCTCTTCTCAGGAATCAAACTTAGAGCAATTTCTTTTCAATATTCCTTTATTGGTGCAACAACTTTATAACGTGATACAATGACAATGGCATGGTCATACAACAATGAATATATAGGTCTTATACACTCCAATCAGGCCGGTTCCTTGACAGGGCCATTAGGGCAGAGTTGCAAGGTGACTGAGTAAACAGCGAAATGGAACCCTTTATGCCCCAACCCCCGCGACTTCAAAACGGGAGACCACCTACGAGAGAGAATGAAGGGAAGGGAGACACAAAGGAAGGCAGCAGGTCAAACTGGATTCTGATCGAGCTGCGATTTATTGCGATTCTAAACATGCTTATATAGCAGAATATGGGGAGGGGCAAACTTCAAACACCTGCAGGAAGCTGGCCAAGGGAACAGGATATTGGCAGGGTAAAAGGGTGACTGGTCTTGCTTCAGGGGAGAGTTGCTAGGTAACCTAACCATAGAATATTCTTGCTATTCTATTCTTTAGAGCTACCTTTAAGGGAGGACTGCTACATAACCTAGCCACAGAATGTTCCTGTTATTCTATTCTTTAGAGTTACTTCTCTGTTACTGTGAAGCAAATCAGAACATCTCTTTTACTTTGGGAAAAACATCTATTCTACCTGGGAGAACATCTATTTTACTTGGGAGAATGTCTATTGTACTTGGGAGAACATTGTGCTGGCTCAGTGGTAGGTTTCTCAGTCAGTTCCCACGGGAGCCTTTAGCTAGAGGCCTAGAGGCTCAAGCCAGGGTCTTGGTCCCTGACACCTTTTTAGCTCTTTGACCTGCAAGTGCATTTTCCTTAGGAGAGATTTAGTGAAAGCTTAGTTTGCATTCCCAAACTTTCAAGATAGGACCTTGTGTTAATGAGCCCTTAAAATGCTTTCTTGGGTTAATTAGCTCCTGATAGCTTTCTTATCACTAGGAGAGGTGATTTTTTTTTGAAAACTACAACATATGCTTTATGATTCCTAGTTTATTGCTGCAATATATTTTTTCTTCTTTATTTATTTTGTATTTATCAAAAAAACAGCAAAATGAATTTAAAATGCTGAAACGTTAACAATAATATAAAGAAGATAAAAATCATAAGCATGACTTATCAAGGGTGACAATTCAAATAAGATTGCTACACATATATTTACTTTGTGTTCAGCTTTCCCTCTGAATTTTTTTTCCATCCCTGTATATCCTTATTCAAGGTCCCTTCCCCCTCCCAACACATCAGGTCATTTTTCTTCTCCGCAACTCCATATCCCCTCCCTGGGCAGGGAGCAGACAGTCCTATGGTCCCACTGACCCAATAATGCTTGGATCAGTCTCCACTCCTGGCCAAATCCAGTTTTGTCCCCCCTCCCTCAAGAGTGAGTCAGGTGTTCCTATAGTTGGAGTGGGGTCCGAAGGGTCAGTCCAGGGTGTTTCTGATCCCAAGCTGTTCAGTGGTTGTGGTTTGCAGCTTGGGCATGCTTTGCTTTTTTCTTGTTTGTTTGTTTAGAGACCAGTAATGAGTGAGTACATCCCCTGCTTATCTTTCTGAGATTGTGATACCTCGATCAGGAGGATATTCTCCAAAACCATCCATTTGTCTGCGAATTTTAGGATATCATTTTTTCTTACTGCTGAGTAGTATTACACTGTGTAGAGGTACCATGGTTTTTTAATCCATTCTTCAGTTGAGGAACATCTAGGTTGTTTCCAGGTTCTTGCTATTACAAATAATGCTGCTATGAACATAGTTGAGCTAATACCTTTGGAGTGTGAATGTGTCTCTTTAGGGTATACACCCAGAAGTGGTATTGCTGGGTCCTTGGGGAGATTGATTCTCAATTTTCTGAAAAACTGCCATATTGCATTCCAAAGTGGCTGAACAAGCTTACACTCCCACCAACAATGGAGGAGTGTTCCCCTTGATCCATATCCTGTCCACCATAGGTTATCATCTGTGCCTTTTATCTTAGCCAATCTAACAGGTGTTAGGTGGTATCTCAAAGTTGTTTTGATTTGCATTTCTCTGATGGCTAAAGATGAAGAGCACTTTTTCAGGTGCCTTTCAGTCATTCATAATTCTTCTGCTGAGAATTCCCTTTTCAGATCTGTACCCCATTTTTTCATTGGGTTATTCAAGGTTTTGGTCTCTAAATTCTTGAGCTCTTCATATATCTTAGAGATCAGTCCTCTATCACTTGTAGGGTTGGTGAAAATCTTTTCCCATTCTGTAAGCTGTTGTTTTGTCCTATTGACAGTGTCCTTGGCTTTGCAAAAGCTTCCTAGCTTCAGGAGATCCCACTTATTGATTGTTGGTCTTAGTGTCTGTGCCACTGGTGTTATATTTAGGAAGTGGTCGCCTGTGTCAATTTGTAGAAGTGTATTTCCTACTTTCTTTTCTATCAAGTTCAAAGTGGCTGGGTTTAAGTTGTACCACTTGGAGTTGAGTTTTGTGCAGGGTGACAGGCTCGGATCTATTTGCATTTTTCTACACACTTCCATCCAGCTATGCCAACACCATTTGTTAAATATATTATCTTTTTTCCATTGAATGTTTTGAGCCTCTTTGTCAAAGATCAGGTATTCATAGGTTTTTGGGTTAATGTCTAGATCCTCAGTTCTATTCCATTGGTCCATAGTCTGTTTTTATGCCAGTACCAGGCTGTTTTTATTACTGTAGCTCAATAGTATTGCTTGAAGTCAGGGATGGTGATACCTCCTGAGGTTCTTTTGTTGAGTAAAATTGCTTTGGCAATCCTGGCTTTCCTGTTATTCCAAATGAAACTGAGTATTGTTCTTTCAAGGTCCAAAAAATATTGTGTTGGGATTTTGATGGGCAGTGCATTGAATCTGTAGATTGCCTTTGGTAGAATTGCCATTTTTACTATGTTGCATTGAATCTGTAGATTGCCTTTGGTAGAATTGCCATTTTTACTATGTTGATCCTACCAATCCAGGAACATGGAAGAGGTTTACATTTTCTGATATCCTCTTCAATTTCATTCTTCAGTGATTTAAAATTTTTGTCAAATAGGTCTGTTACTTCTTTGGTTATGGTTACTCCAAGGTATTTAATATTATTTGCAGCTATTATGAAGGGTAATGTTTCCCTTATTTCTTTATCAGCTCTTCTATCTTTAGTGAATAGAAGGGCTACTGATTTCTTTGAGTTAATCTTGTATCCTGCTACATTGCTGAAGGTGTTTATCAGCTGTAGCAGTTCCTTGGAAGAATTTTGTGGGTCACTTATGTATACAATCATATCATCTGCAAATAGAGATAGCTTCACTTCTTCTTTTCCAATTTGTATCCACTTAATCTCTTTTTGTTTTCTTATTGCTTTAGCTAAGACTTCAAGAACTATATTGAATAGATAAGGGGAGAGAGAACATCCTTGTCTAGTCCCTGACTTTAGTGGGATTGCTTTGAGTTTTTCTCCATTAAGTTTGATACTGGCTGTCGGCTTCCTGTAAATCACCTTTATTATATTTAGATATTCTCCCTGTATTACTGATCTCTACAGGGCTTTAATCTTAAAGGAGTGTTGGATTTTGTCAAAGGCTTTTTCAGCATCTAAGGAAATGATCATGTGGTTTTGTTCCTTTAGTTTGTTTATATGATTGATAACATTTACAGATTTTCATATGTTAAGCCAGCCCCGAATTTCTGGGATGAAGCCTACTTGGTCATGGTGGATGATATCTTTTATACATTGTTGTATATGGTTTGCCAAAATTTTGTTGAGAATTTTTGCATTAATATTCATGAGGGAAATTGGTGTGTAATTCTCCTTCTTTGTTGTATCTTTGAGTGGCTTGGGTATTAGGGTGATTGTGGCCTCATAAAAGGAATTTGACAATATTTCTTCAGTTTCTACTGTGTGAAATAGTTTGAGGAGTAACAGTAGTAATTCTTCTTTGAATGTCTGGTAGAATTCGGCACTGAAACCATTCGGACCAGGGCTTTTATTTTTGGGGAGGTTTTTAATGACAGCTTCAATTTCCTTAAGGGTTATAGGCCTGTTTAGGTAATTAATCTCATCTTCATTTAATTTTGGTAGATGGTATCTGTCCAGAAAGCTGTCCATTTCTTCTAAGTTTTCCATTTTTGTGGAATACAGATTTTCAAAATATGATCTGGTAATTCTCTGTATTTCCTGTGGGACTGTTGTTATGTCCTCCTTTTTGTTTCTGATTTTGTTGATTTGAACACTCGCTCTCTGTTTTTTGATTAGTTTGGCTAAAGGCTTATCTATCTTGCTAACTTTCACAAAGAACCAACTCTTAGATTCATTGATTCTTTGTATTGTTCTTTTTGTTTCAATTGTATTGATTTCAGCTCTAAGTTTGATTATTTCCTGCTGTCTACTCCTTCTAGGTGAGTTCACTTCTAATTGTTCTAAGGCTTTCAGCTGCACTGTTAAGTCTCTAGTGTGGGACTTCTCTAGGTTTTTCATATAGGCATCTAGTGCTATGAATTTTCCTCTTAAGACTGCTGTCATTGTGTCCCACAAGTTTGGATACGTTGTAGATTCATTTTCATTGAATTCTAGGAAGACTTTGATTTCTTTCTTAATTTCTTCCTTGACTCAGAGATGGTTCAGCTGAGTGATGTTTAGTTTCCATGAGTTGGTAGGCTTTCTTTGGGTTTTGATGTTGTTGAACTCTAACTTTAGGCCCTGGTGGACCAATATGTTACAAGAGATTATTTCCATTTTTTTGTATCTGTTGATATTTGCTTTATGACCAATTATGTGGTCAATTTTGGAGAAAGTTCCACGAGGAGCTGAGAAATATGTATATTCCTTTGCCTTTGGGTGGAAGCTTCTGTAGATATCTATGAAATCCCTTTGCATCATAACCTCTTTTAGACTCCTTATTTCTCTGTTGAGACTCTGTCTGGTTTATCTATGGATGGTTGAAAGTGGGGCATTGAAGTCTCCCACTATTAGGGTGTAAGAATTGATGTGGAATTCGAGCTTTAGCAGTGTTTCTTTTACATAAGTAGGTGCCCTTATATTAGGGGCATAAATATTCAGGATTGAAATCTCCTCTTGACCACTTTTTCCTGTGATGAATAAGTAGTGACCATCTTGGTCCCTTTTAATTGCTTTTAGCTTAAAGTCTACTCTGTTAGATATTAGGATTGCAACCCCTGCTTGTTTCTGAGGACGGTTTGACTGGAAAATCATTTCCCAACCCTTTATTCTAAGCATGTGTCTGTCTTTGCGGTTGAGGTGTGTTTCTTGTAGGCAACAGAAGGATGGCTTCTGTTGTTGTGTCCATCTTGTTAATGTGTGGCATTATATAGGAGAGTTGAGACTTTTGATATTAAGGGAAGTTAGTGACCATTGATTCATATTTCCTGCCATTTTTGGTGGTAACTTGTTTGTATTTCCTTGCTCTAGGGTATTGTTCTGTGAAATTATTGATTTTTTGTGATTTCGTGGGTGTATCTGGGGTCCTTAGGTTGTAGTTTTCCCTCTAATACTCTCTGTAGTGCTGGATTGGTAGATAGATATTCTTTCAGTCTGACTTTGTCCTGAAATATCTTGTTTTCTCCATCTATGGTGATTGATAATTTTGCAGGGTATAGTATTCTAGTTTGGCAGCCATGCTATTTTAGGGTCTGTATAACTTCAGACCAAGCCCTTCTAGCTTTAATCTTTTCCATTGAATAGTCAGGCGTTATTCTGATGGGTCTGCCTTTATATGTGAGTTGGCCCTTTTCTTTTGCAGCTCTTAAAATTTTTTCTTTGTTCTGTATGTTTTGTGGCTTGATTATAATGTGACGCGCTGACTTTTTTGGGGGTCATATCTATTTGGTGTTCTGTAAGCTTCTTGTAACTTTATAGGCATTGCCTTCTTCAGGTTAGGGAAGTTTTCTTCTATGATTTTATTGAAAACATTATCTGTGCCTTTGAGCTGGTATTCTTCTCCTTCTTCTATTCCTACTATTCTCAAATTAGGTCTTTGCATGGTGTCCCAGATTTCCTGAACATTTTGAGTTATGGCTTTTTTAGTTTTACTATTTTCTTTGACTGATATATCTATTTGAGCTACTGAGTCTTCCACTTCAGAGATTCTATCTTTCATCTCTTGAACTCTGTTTGTTATGCTTGTATCTGTGGTTCCAGCTTTTTTCTCCAGATTTTTTATTTCCATCTTTGCCTCATTTTGTGCCTTTTTTATTGCTTCCATTTAAGCTTTTAGTTCCTGGTATGTTTCTTTCATAGATTTGTTCATCTCTTCCAATTTTTTGTTTGTATTTTCTTCTATTTCTTTTAGGCTATTTTTCATATTCTTTTTGAGAGCTTCGATGATCGTCAAAAAGGAATTTTTGGTGTTGCTTGCTTCTGTTTCCTCTTCATTGCTCAGTTCAGTTCCTGTATTTGTAAGATTGCCACTCTCTTCTGGAGTTACCATGTTGTTCTTTGTATTATTATGTAATTTTTTGCACTAAAGTTTGCCCATGGCTTCAGTTGTTCACGAACCAACGGCTCCTGGTTAGTTGTGGTACTCGGGCTTGTGTGCCTCCTGTTACCTCTTTGTGCAGGGTCTGAGTCTGTTCTTCAGAGACCCCAGAAGTTATCTGTTTGCTCAGTTGTAGGTCGAGGTGGATAGCCATGCAAATTCCCTCAGCAGCAACTGTGGGTATGGTGAAAGGCAGACTTTGTCTGTGCCTGCTAAAGAATTCGCTGGGACTTAGTCTGCAGACAGCACTTGGTCCTGGAAGAGGAACCTCAGAACCAAAACCTATGGGAGCTCAACTCTCCCTCCCTTGCTGTGATATAGGTGCTTGGGCCTGGTGACCCCTCCTCACCTCTGGGCAGGGTCTGAGTCTATCCTTCAGGGACCCCTATAATTATCTGTTTGCTCAGTTCGAGGTCGAGGTGGGTAGTCATGCAAATTCTCTCAGTAGCATCTGTGGGTATGGTGACAGGCAGACTTTATCTGCCCCTGCTACAGAGTGCACTGGGACTTAATCTGCAGACAGCACCCGGTCCTTAAAAAATATTTTTATTATGTTGTATTACACTCCTTTTTTTCACACTACAGATTTGCAAAAATGTCTGTGTCATCAAATACTCCATTGCTCAAAACAAAATATCTTCTTTCATGTAAGCCATCTTATGATGCCTTGTACTAAAAGATGGCCAGCCTGGGTTTCATCATAAAGTCACTTCTCAAACTTCACTTATCTTGGTAAGTTAAAACTAGTCTATGATCTTAAATGTTTCCCACCTGTGGATTACTTAACAAACTTTTAGCAGTTTATTCCTGGATGGGTATCTGTCCTGTACAACTTTCTATATTGTACAGCCCACTGGGAGGTATTCTTCACACTCTAAAATGCTTTCATAGGGTTAATGTGAACAACTTCTGCTTGTAAAAGTGACATAAAGTTGCTCAAAAAGCAGCAGAAGAATATCATAACTGAAGAAAATGTCCAGGCTATAATCTCCAAATTAAGTGGAACCTGGAGAAACAGAACAGGAAAATCACATACTATAAAAATTAATAGGTCAATTTCATCTGGTAGGTGGGTAGTCCTACAATGAAAAAATCCAGTTGAAAACTAAGGAGAGGAAAATCACAAGCAGAGAGAAAGGGTCAGACTCAACTCAAGGTTTGCATGAATATAATTGTGCCAATGTATACCCTCAAATAAATTATAAAATGATCTATCAAGTAGCATGATAAACATATCTTGTTTCCTAGGGTTTCTTTACAAGGGAGTTGTGGTGTGTCTAATACTTTAAAGATATTCAGTGCTACCTCTGACTTTAGGTGTCAGTTGACTCTTTCCTTGTCCCTTTTTTACAACTGTTTCTACTTTATCATAATCTGGATGTTCTTTTTTATATTTTGTTTTGTTTGTATTTGTTTTGTTGCATTTTAGAGGTACTTTTCTGGGTCCCTAGATAATTGGACAGGGATATTGGTGATGTATTTTTTTCTAATTGTTACTTTATACAATTAGTGTACTTCAGAATTTGGTGTATAAATGTCATATCACATTGTTTTGGTATGAATTGAAATTTTGGTTAAAATTTTTAATTTCCCACAACAGAGTAAGTGACTGCTTGTCACGATTTAGAATCAATGACAACGGAACAAAAATTTCCATTGAGATTTGAACAAATTCTTTAGCAAATAAACATGGACAAGAAAACAAAAATGCAAATGATATTAAATTTCATTGCTTTATGATTTGTATTTGTTAAGCTACAATCAAGAGACCAATCTGAAGTTATATTAGCTTATTCAATAATATGAGCCAAATTTAGTGGTAATAAATTAATGAATTGTTCCCTGTCTTTCTTATTTAGCCTCAGACATTAATTTAACTAATGCTGTGGAAAGATATTAAGGGGAAGAAAGACCAAGCCAGTGCTATAGGCTATAAAAGTAAGGAATGCTTAGTCTCTTTTGAGATGTTATAATGTAATAACCAATTCTTGAGAATTTATAAATTAAATTTTATTTGACTCAATTCTCATGCCTAGAGGGTCTAATAACCTGTTGCTAGTAATAGCATACCCCCTCTCCTGCTGGTCTCAACAGAGCAGAGAAACAGAAAGGAAAACGACAATGTGCAAGTTGAGCCCAGCGATGGTGTGATTTTATATTTACCCAGTTTCCTAAAAGTCAGTTCAGTCACAGAAGACCTGATCTATTCCTATGACAGTAGGAGACCAAATAGCCTGACAACCTATTGCTGACTCCATTATATATTTACTTTCTACTCCTTCAACACAGCCACACTATGAACTGAGATATTATTGTGTAAGACATTGGTTGGCAGCTGTATAGAAACCATAGCAATTCTGGGCATTATTACAACAAGCAATCAAATGGGAGGATTTTTGCATTACATTAAGTCACACTTAGAGATAGACTGTAAGCATCTAACACTGTGCTTCAGTTGTAATGCTATCTACCATGGTGTAACATACTAAGGGGCCTTTCCAGACTCAAAACTATTATGGCACCATGTCTTTGAACTCCAAGAACTGAAAGGCAAAAAAAATGTCTTCTCTTACCAAGAATCTAACATTAGATATTTCTATGGTAACCAAAAGTAGATTACTGCAGCTGACATGTTTTGTTTGAATTAAAAAGTTAATCTATACTCCTATTATTATTATTTCTCCTCTCAGAATTTACCCCAGAGGAAATTTCCAGGTATTAGTTGTGTCTAATAGCACACATGGATAAGTCTAGTGAATTCAGTTATGTTTCATTTTGTGAGGTTCATAAGTCAAAAATGTTCTCCAAGCACATGTGCAAGAGTATGTTCTATTTCACTGCCACTAGAAGTTAATTTAAAAGTCACTGTAGACAGTTACTACTTAGTTGTTCAATGGAGTCTTGCTCTGTTGAGATTTTACACTTGATCTTAGCTACCAGGCTGAGAAGTGATGAGATTTTAAAGATAACATTGATAAATTTGATATAAAAGTACATTAGGAAATAGCTGTCACATGTGAATAGTCTTGCGAAATCACTGAAGAATTTCAAAATGAATCTATTGGAAATGTTACTAGATATGAAGAGGCTTGGTTCCCTAACAAATTCTCATTACTGTTCTTTTGATAGCTTCCATCTTCTTCACAAATTGTGTGACCACTGAGCTATAACTCAAGGCCCTGTTAAATTTTGTTTTGAAATATTGCCTGAATTTACTAGGACTTGAACTTGTAAAATTACTTCCTTACTATCCTACAATAGGTGCAATTATAGCCCTCAGCCATATAGCTGTTCCTCTTATTTAAATATAAATATATTTGTTTTTCATTTGCAAATATTAAACATATGTGATTAATGGTTATAATAGTGTTTTGCATTATTTATTCTACCTCTTAAATGTATTTTTCTACTTGTTTGAATGACTGACAAATTGAATGGATGTCAAATACCATAAACTAGGTCTTGTTCATACATATATATGTAAACACTTAATGTATGTATATTAATCAGTACAGAAACTGGTACAATAATACACTCACTTTTGTTTTGATCCTCTCAGGAACAATTTTCTTTCATTGTTTAATATGCATTATACCAATATTTTTCAAGACAATCAATTTAGCATGTATTACATTTCTTTATACAAGTTGTTAAGTCTATTTTTCGTTAGTATTCTTAAATTTACAAATGATACTGTTAGGATGCAAATGTTTACAAAGTGTAGCTAATCAACATTTGAAACAAATTGGAATTAAGACCTCAAGTTAAAATCATTGAGACAGATACACAGAAAATTATGTGTTTTCTGTATGTTCATCAACATATATAAATATTCTTTAATACACATTAACACATAGACCATAATAAAGCAATTAAAAATGTACTATTTTTTCCTCTCCTGTATGTGCATATTTCTGTGATTATTCATTTTTAGTTTTTATGTTTTCAGCATTTTTCTACACTGATGAAACATATATGTACCAATTCTATAATTAGAAATCTTGCAAATGTTCAAATCAGGACAGTGCTGTACCTCTAGTTATGAGGCAAAGCCCACAGAAGCAAATTAGCTCAAGAAGGCTGAACTCTAAAGAATAGGATTAGAATTCTAACCACAAGGACACAATCACTGTTAGGAGACCATTAATGTTGTTTACCTTTGAACCAGGAAGGAGATCGTTACCTTATACCAAATGTACCAGTGATTGAAGTTCATATTTTCCAGTGTTCTGAACTGTTAAAAATAATTTTCTTTTGTTTAAAACCTGATCTAGGGGGCCAGCAAGATTTGCTTTGTGGGTGAAGCCTGGTGATGTGAGTTTGATCTCTGGAATTCACATGGTAGAATTTTGACTGCTCACTCAAATTGTCTTCTGAACTTCACACACACACACACACACACACACACACACACACAATGTTTGAAAAAGTGAAGGAACTAATGCTTTCACATATACATGAAAAATATATTACCATATATATTATAAATATGCATATGGATACACATGAGTTATATGAATAAATATCTTCCTCAATCATTATAAATTTATAACTCAATAGTTAAAAAGTGCTATTAAACTGGAGACTTAGAAGCTATAATTACTATGATTCAAGGCCACCTTTGTAGCAGTGAATATACACTAAGACACCTAATACACACTAGCTTTGTCTAGCCACTCTTGGGCAGCCAATCTCTAGTGTGGATATATATTACATATTTAATAAAACCTGAATATTGGAGAAAGAGTACACAGTCAAATCCTAGACAGCTCAGAAAATTCTTAAACCTTGAATACAAAGATGAACAACTGTGTCAGTCACACACACACACCTTTAACCCAGCACAGGGAAAGCCAGGAGTGGCGACCAACACCTTTTAGCCCATAACTCCAGAGATAGAACTTCTTCTGTTTCTGTGAGTTCATGGCTATAAGCTTTATTCCTAATCTGGATGGGATAGGGTATATAAGGGTTCATAGAAACCAGGCAAACACAGAAGCGACTGGGAGAAGCGACTGGCAGAAACAATCAAAAGCATGCTGAGGAAGTTGCAAGACAGTTTTGTGAGAATTGACTGTGGTGCTTCCTCTCTCTGATATTTCTGCCTTCCCCCGATATTTGGCTCTGAGTCTCATTCGTGATACTACACTCCAGACTTCCTTGAAGAACTTCCCTGCCTGCCCCTGAATCCACAGCATCCACATCACCATATCCAATTCATCTAGGAGGCTAGATCCAGCCTTACATTCAAGGCTTGGACCAGAACAAACATACTACACACTAGCTCACTCCCTTCTGTCTCCATGACTTCATTTCACCTAATCTATTTCTAGCCTTCAAGCACACCTTTCTCACAAAAACTCTTTTGATCAAAACTTCCTTGTCAATATCAGATGAAAAACTAACCACAAGAAGCTGACATAAAAAAAATTCTTTACAAAAAGTTCAGAATAAGCTGTTCTTAATGTAGACTTTAAAAGCTCAAAAGTTCTGAAGCAACACAGTCCAAATCTTAACAGACTATGAGGGCCAACTGGACTAATAAATTCAAAAAAACTATCTGTCATATTTTAATGAGAAAGAAAAATCTTCCATAATATAAACATCCTGAAAAATTATATCTAAGAAACAAAACCTAAAGAAAATACAGAAAACAATACTTCAGGCTAAAGAGAAACATGCATAACCAAAAGACTGGAAAAAGTGCAAAACAGTAATTACTAAAATACAAAGTACCACAAAGAATACAGCAAGGTCAAAAGTCAATAATATGATGACCATAATTAGCATACAAATTTTAATAAAAACTTTAAATGTTAATGGGCTCAATTTCCTAATAATAGACACAGGGTCATTGAATGGATCAAGAACCAAAATCCATCTGTCTGTTGTTTACAACACCCCCACCTCTTAAGTTCTTAGTTTAATTCTGCATAAGTCATTTTCTTTACAGCTTACATCCTTGGGCTTGGATCTGTGTCTATAAGAGATATACATTTTAGGAAAATTCTTCTGTATATTTTTGAGACTTAACTTCCTCAGGGCTTGTTTCCAATATAACTTAGAATCTTCATATTCTTTTCATTATCTCTAGAATACTTTTCTGGATGTATTTTATCCCTAGCAGGCAATACCTAGGTTGAATACCAGTAAGCAATAAATGGACCTCTTTTATTGTACATATTGTTATTTGATTGAAAGCTATATTTTTGGTCTGAAATGATAAGGACAGGGAGGTATTTGTTTGCCATGAACATTTAATTTTATATTTCTAGCCTAGAATAAAAACATAATAGTGTCTTGTGGCCAGTTATTATGTCTATTCACTGAGTAAGGGCCATTTATCTATTGATGAGAATATAGTGATAATCTTGCTGATTTTAGATGTTTTCTTATGTGAAAGCTTGAAACGTATATCAAGGCTTGGAAATTCACTGGAGATACAGAGTTCTTCACTAGGAGCCAAAACGGAAGTCATGTGGAAACAGTCAGACTAACTAGGTCTTTTTCAGCTTGACTAGTATAGGATTGGAAACTGTCTAGCTGATGAAATCAACTGACATAAATCTTTATTATCCATTTACCTTCAGAACACACAGAATACCCTCATTAGTTGTTGGATTTGCTGTGATTTTGAAGTGCCCATTTTCATTTCTTTTTAAGCTAATGAAATTTACCTTCCAGTCGGCACTCTTAGTCAAGTCCTCATTGTCTACAGATATGCACCAGATTTCAAAATTATATTTGTTTTCCTCCAAAGAAGTCTCATACTGAAAGAAAATAAAGTTATTAAATAATTTACCATGCTGCTCTCTATACTGCATCAGGCCTACTCCTCCATGATACTTTGCCTTACCAGACAGTGGCAGCTAACGTAATCTGAAAACTCAGAAATTGTAAGTAGTAATAACAGAATTATTTTAAATATAATTTCAGGTATTTTGTCACAGTAACATAAAGTGACCAATATAAGTGGTAACTGTCCTAGGAGAAGTTTAAATAGTCACCCACTTCTACATTCATATAAGCATTACTATCAAGGTAATGAAGTATTTCCATAGAAAAAAAAACTTATTACCTACTTAAGTTAAACCTTTTTTCCCTAAACTCTCCATTACTAAAATTTTGTCATGTTACAAATTTTGTTTATACAAAATTTTAGAGCATTATAATATTTGTGCTTTAGGTTGACCTTTCCTTTTATTTACATAAAAGAATTTATTGAATTGTCTTCTGGGAGATAGGTCACAAATAAACCAGAATATTCTATTCATAAGACACATGGATTTCTCATATCGTGACCTGCATTTGGTACAACTTAGAGTATCTCCATATGAGTAACAATTTATATTTTCCCCTTTTTTTCTTCTTTTTTAATTTTTGAATAAAGTCTCATTTTTTATCTATGTATCCCCTTGTTCAAACTCCCTTCCCCCTCCTGCCACTCCCAGCCACGTTCTCTTCTCCCCATCTCCTTATCTCCTCCCCAGCAAGGGCAGGAGGTCCCAAGGTCCCAAGATCCCAAGGTGGTTTAGTTTAGCATCCACTTCATGCAAATTAGCTTTCCTCATTCCAACATCAAGATTCAGTCAGGTGTTCCTCTAGAGGGAGTGGCATCCAAGGTGCCTGTCCCAGGTGTTTCAGATCCCAAGCTCTTCAGTGGTTGTGGTTTGCAGCTTGGACATGCTTTGCTTTTTGCTTTTTAGTTTACAGTCCACTAATGAGTGAGTACATCCCCTTCTTACCTTTCTGGATTTGTGATACCTCGCTCAGGAGGATATTCTCCAAATCCATCCATTTGCCTGTAAATTATAGGGTATCATGTTTTCTTACTGCTGAGTAGTACTCCATTGTGTAGATGTACCACAGTTTGTTAATCCATTCTTCAGTTGAGGGGCATCTAGGTTGTTTCCAGGTTCTTGCTATTATGAATGAATAATGCTGCTATGAACATAGTTGGGCTAATGCCTTTGGGGTGTGAATGTGCATCTTTAGGGTATATACCCAGAAGTGACATTGCTGGATCCTTGGGGAATTGATTCCCAGTTTTCTGAGAAACTGCCATACTGCATTCCAGAGTGGCTGAACAAGCTGACACTCCCACCAACAATGGAGGAGTGTTGCTCTTACTCCTTAACCTCTCCAGCATAGGCTGTCATCTGTGTCTTTTATCTTAGCTGATCTGACAAGTGTCAGGTCTTATCTCAAAGTTGTTTTGATTTCCATTTCTTTGATGGCTAAAGATGATGAGCACTTTTTCAAGTGCTTTTCAGCCATTCATAATTCTTCTGATGAGAATTCCCTTTTTAGTTCTGAGCCCCATTTTTCAATTGGGTTATTCAAGGTTTTGGGCTCTAGTTTCTTGAGTTCTCTATATATTTTAGAGATCAGTCCTCTATTACTTGTAGGGTTGGTGAAAATCTTTTCCCATTCTGTAGGCTGTTGTTTTGTCTCATTGATTGTGTCCTTGGCTTACAGAAGCTTCTCAGTTTCAGGAAGTCCCACTTATTGATTGTTGTTCTTAGTGTCCGTGCTACTGGTGTTATATATAGGATGTGGTCACCTGTGCCAATACATTGGAGGGTATTTCCTACTTTCTTTTCTATGAGGTTCAGTGTGGCTGGGTTTATGTTGAGGTCTTTGATCCACTTGGATTTGACTTTTGTGCCCAGTGATAGGCTTGGATATATTTACATTTTCTACACACTACCCTACCATCCAGCTATGCCAACACCATTTGTTAAAGATACTATCTTTTTTCCATTGAATATTTTGAGCCTCTTTGTCAAAGATCAGGTGTTCATAGGATTTGGGTTAATGTTGGGATCTTTAATTAAATTCCATTGATCCACAAGTATGTTTTTATGCCAGTTCCAGTCTGTTTTTATTACTGTAACTCTATGATATAACTTAAAGTGGGGGATGATGATGCCTCCTGAGGTTCTTTTGTTGAGCAAAATTGATTTGGCAATCCTGGCTTTTCTCTTATTTCAAGTGAATTGGGTACTGTTATTTCAAGGCGTAATGATTTTGAGATCTATTTAGGTGGTTATATAGATTATAATTTATTTTAAATTCCATTTCATCAAGATACCTGAGATCTTTTAATTTGTCAGCTTATTGAGAATTATTGGAGCATCTGCCCTCCTGGTCTATTGAAAATTAAGTTACTAAGCACATTTTTATGAAGCAGTTGTTTTCTCTTTTTAAGAAACCCCAAGGACACAACTGTTTGATTATGTGGAAAGTGTGTATTTTGTTTTATATACTGGCAAATCAGTTTCCAGACATCCCAGAACATTTTGCTTATAACTATCAATTTATAACTGAACCATGAGCTTCAAATCCACATCAACATTCTTTAATTTAACTATTTTTTCTCAGCCATTGTAGTATATGCAGAGTACCATTTTGTAACACATTTGCATTTCTTTAGTAGATATTCTTAATGAACATTTCTAGAACCAGCTGCAATAAAATATTTCATGAAATATATGTTCAAGTAGCATATGTATTTTCAAGCTGGGCTCATTTTTTCTTATTGTCATGTTACAAGTATTTTTTTTTTCATTTGGCCATATTCCTTTTGTTTCATGTGTAATTTATATTTCTGTTATTTTACTTTTCATTTTTAAACTTATTTTAAGTCATTAATAGTTTTTAAACATAATACAGACTTAAAAAGTATTCAATATTAACCCAAGACCCCATCCTTAAGCACATAAATCAACTCCAAATCCAGAAGTCACAGTTGTTTGTCCCTAGAAGTCCCACAGCACTGACCTTGATCTTCATATCAGGCTAACAGCCAATAAAAGGCCCTAACAGAAACTCCCCAGGGAGGAATGCAAGCCATTGCTGCTACATCTGTCTACCTGGGAGGGCAGACAGCTCAGGTCCCGGAAGGATGGGATGGCAGCTTCCCTCATCTTTCCCCTCAAAGACTGCCCAATAAGCACCTGGGAACTGATTTTTCTTGGGAATAGGGTGCTGGCAAGAGCTGTCAGGGCCAAGGCAACAATGAGAAGTTCAGTTCTCTGCTCTTTGGATGAACTGTGTAAAACATTTCTTTTAAAAGACACAATGTTAAAAATATTAAGAAAACTCCTACAAAATCTGGAGGGTTGCCTTTTTCTCCAAGGGTAAAGCTTGTCGGGTGGAAGGAGACTTGAGGGCCCAGAACTATAGCTCTGCAGCACAAGAAAGAGACGCCCTTCAACACTCATCATGATCTAAAGCTGTCCTGTTGGGACAGCAAGAGTTTAGGGTGCAGGCAGGAGGGAAGGGCACCGACTCCTGCAAGGGAGGTTCCTACTGTGTGCCCACCCTACATAAGATCATTAGGTTTGAGGGCAGCTGCCAAGGCCAGGGCATCAGGACTCTGCTTCTGAACCAGAGCTACTTTCCCGGCTGACTTCAATTTGAAGTGACGGCAAGCTATCTAGCCGACTCTTTCTGACGAGACTATTCTTTCTCCTTAATCAAAGCACCCTATGCCCTCTGAAGCTCTGAGTCATCTTCCTCAGCACCAGATGGCCTGTGATCCACTTTCTTCGTGTTCTTTTCTTTGGTCTTGGGTGTAGATCCTAAGCGAGTCCATAAACCACCTAATTTCCTCTCCTGAGTATCAGAGTAGAGGCCTTTAACATCTTGCCTGGGAACACCTAGCCTACTATGTACATCCGAAGAGGGGTCTCTCCGAACCACTTGATTGCTACTAAAAGCTTTTTCTGGAGAATATGGTCTTTTTCCTAACCACTGGCGAATATCTGGTTTAGTACTGCCAACTGCTGGTCGTGGATATGAATGCTGACGCTTTTCATCTAAGAGATGTCAGACATCTGCAAACTTCTCAGGTGGCAATTTGTTACCAATTCGGTTTTTTATAGTGCTTGTGGATATACTATCTGCCCTCATAGAGTTCCTAATACTTTTTAACTGTGATTCCACTTCATCTGCATACCTGGTCATCTTCATACTTTTCTTTGGGGAGGAAGTAGAAATCATCTTCAGTTCTAGATCATAGTCCATCTCATCTGAGTCTGAGCTGCTCGCACTGGACCGCCTAGACACGCTCTGCTCACGGGGCTGCTTAAGAGCTGGGAGCTCCTCATGGTACTCCACCACAACCCTGTCATCTGCATCCATGTCTTGGTCCTCATCCTCTTCCTCCTCTTCTTCAATGGGTTCCTCGAGAACATTCACTAATCCGGAATGTCGGTGTTTATACGATGTCAAGCCAACGTCATCCCCAATCACGGCTTTCTTCTTGATCACATCCCGCTGAATGCGACAGGAATGATATCTTCGCTTCCATGAATTGCTGAGAATTCCTTTCATGCCTCCATAATTTGGATTTCCGTATTTCATGCTATATTGACTTCTTCTCCAAGTTCCTTTTTGTCAACTTTTGTAGCAAATCTCATGAATAGCCTATTTCCTTTAGTAAGTTTGTTAGCTGGACAAAGATCATTTCTTAACAGAGACTCTTCTACCTGAGACAATGTGTCCAACTCTACATCACTTTAATTCTCATCTTCAACTTCTCCTTCTTCAGTCTCATCATCATCTGAACTGTCTTCCTGCTTGTCTTTCTTATTTTTCCCAGATGACTTGTCTTCACTGGCATCTCTGCTCCTTATCTTATCCTGAGCTGGCAAGGAGCTCATATTGATGAGAGCTCGAGTGGCTGTCATCTCATCCAGCCACACCACATTGCAGGAAGTATCATCCAACCACTCTATGTGAGCTGGAGGATATTCTTTAAAATACGAAAAGATATCCTGGGTACTTATCTCATCTACTCCACAAATGTAGATGGTCTCCAATCTCACTTTGGGGATTGCTTTCTTCATCATGTCTCGGTCCAAGGCTACATTTCTCTGGGCAAGGTTTACTTCTGCTTGAAAGTGGAAGTGCTTGGCTCACTGTTCTTTCTTTTCAATTGCTTCCTTAGAGGTAACATCAATTCCAGTGATGAAGCTGCCAGCCTTGTTTTCATATCTTCTGCTTGTGTCTGGGAGCAGTTCCTTTAGCGAACACCACACCGGGCACGATTTCCAACTCGCCCTCCTCCACCTCCATGGGCTCCGGCTCACCATGCTCTAAGCCGGACTCCACCTCGAGCGAAGGAATCCCCAAAGCCAGGGGCCCAGGTGGGGCCTCCGCCTTCACAGACACTCGCAGGTCGCGTATGGCCGCCATAGCTGCCAGCCGGCCGCACCACCACTTTTCATTTTTAACATTATGTCTTGCAGATAAAAAGTTTTAACCTTGATGAAGCACATTTTATGTACACTTTTATTATATATCTAAAGTCATAAAAAACTATGTCTATTTGCTTCAATATTATAAAATTTTACTATACATATGTATATATAGCATAATGTGCAGCCTAACATGTAAATACTCAATTTAATAGTTTTTTACCAAAACAAACAAGTGGCAAATAGAGAAAAGCAAGTCTTCAACCCTCCCCACAATGCCAGCAGACTCCAGAGTCTCAGGTGCAGTCCACACCAGGCTGAAGAACAGGTAACTGACCTGCTACCAAGGTGAACTACCCCACTCCTCAGACCCTGATCCCTGGGACACATCACGTGTCCTTCCACCCTTTTACTCATATCCACAGACACTCTATCAGAAGTCAAGCTGTATCTAGAAACCCAAGGACCCCAAAACATCAGCCAGGACACATCACAAGACCCGAAGACTTGCTAGTCACCAGAACCCTTGGCCATATGACCAGAGAGAAAACAGAAAACAAAGGATAAATGCATCCACCCAACAAAGATAAATGCAGGAATCAACATCTAGGCTTATTATCACCCTAAACCCAGATGCATGAACAACAGTGTAAAAACACAATCAATAAGAGACATGGTAATATGGCACCAACAGAAACCAGCTATCCTATAAGACACTAATATTCCAACACAGCTGAAGCACAAGAAAATGAACTGAAAAATTTATGAGGATGATAGAGGTCCTTAAAGGGGAAATAAAAAAAAAATCTTTGAGAAACTGAGAAAAAGACAAACAAAAATTTGGAGCAAAACAACAATTCCCCTCAAAGAATGCCAAGAAAAAAATATAGGTAAACGGTTCAAGACCTGGAAATGCAAATCAAAGCAATAAAGAAAACATACACCAAGGTAATGGTGGAAATGGAAAATCTGGGTGAGTAAACGGAACTATAGATGTAAGCATCACCAACCAAATATAAGAGATGGAAGAAAGAATCTCAGATATTGAAGATACAATAGGGAAAATAAATTCATTGGTTGAAAATAAATGTTATATCTAAAAATTTATTAACAAAACATTCAGGAAATCTGGGACACTATGTAAAGACCAAACCTAAGAATAATAGGAATAGAAAGAGAAGAATCCCTGGTCAAATACCCAGAAAGTGTGTTCAACAATATCATAGAAGGTAATTTCCCCAACCTAAAAAGAAAATGCCTGTGAAATTACAAGAATCTTAGAGAACATCAAATAGACTGAACCAAAAAAAATTTCCTGAGTGAGGTAACCAACACAACAAAAGATAATCATGATATGTACTCTCTTATAAGTGAATATTACCTGTAAAGTAAAGGATATGCTATGCTACAACCCACAGACCCAAAAAGGCTAGGCAGAAAGGAGTACCCAAGGGCAGAAGCATGAATCTCAAATGCCAAGATCTCATGGGTAGCCTGGGGAAAGCATATGTGACAGGTGTGTAGTTTGGTCTACTTGTTATCCCTCAGGGTTTTGCTGATGCTTGAGAACATACTCCTCGTACTAAATTGCTCAGCCTTAATACAGGGGAGGAGCCTAGTCCTATTGCAATTTGATATGCCATGTCAGGCCTCCCCATTTTAAAACAGAAACAGAGGAGGAGTGGATTTGGTGGATAGAGAGGAGGTGGGGGACGGAATGGGAGGAGAAAAGTATGAGGTATCATTCATTAGGATATAAAATAAATAAATTTAATTAATTGGAAAATAAAACATAATAATAGCTATCAGTAAATCACATAGATTTTACTGGATTTCTTCCCATTATTTAAATGTACATATGAAAAAAAATTTACTAACATTTTTAGATGGATCTTACAATTTTGTGTTTGAATATAGGTGTGTGTATATGTGTGCACCTATAGACATATACAGATTTAAAATTTACAAATGTTTTTGCAATAATTTATTCAATATTTCATATATCTTCAAATGCCGTCAGTCTCACAATACCATTTAGTTCTCCCTACCCATGTATAATGTTAATTTTTCTAGGCAGGATTTATACATAGACAAACCTGGAAGTAAAGAAAGGAAGAGATCAATGCATTGATTTGGTGATAGTTCATTATCTCTGTATGGATGCATGATTTTTGGTACAATACTTCCCTAGGTTTGCTTTATATTGCCTCTATAAACACTATGATCTAAACAATTAGGAGAGGAAGGGTTTATTTGGTTTACATATCCAGAATACAGACCATTAATTGTGGAAAATCAAAGCGGGGATTCAAAGAGGGCATGGACCTGGAGGCAAGACTGAAGCAGAGACTATGGAGGAGTGATGCTTACTAGCCTGCTCAGCTTGCTTTACCATACAAACCAGAAGTATCTGCCCAAGGAAGGCACCATGAACAGTGGCCTGGGCTCATACATTTCAACCATTAATCATGAATATGCCCCACAGATTTGCTGGCAGGCAATGTACTGGAGGCAATTTCTCAATTGTGATTTCTTTTCTTATTTTACTCTAGGTTTGTGTTAAATTGTCAAATATAAAAATCCTACTCAGTACACTACTTCAAATTTAGGCTGAGGCCATGAGAGAGTCTCACTCAGTAAATGATGTCATCAGTCAAAGCTCAGAGTTGCTCAGGAGTTAACAGGGCTTTTAATCTCATCGCAGAGCAAGGTTCTGCATGAGAACTGCTATGGCTAAAAATCTCCCAATATAAAGATGACCTATCTTTGTTCTTACTTTTTACAATGAGAGATCCCAGAGAAGTTGACAACTAGTACTAACTATTAAGTTCTGGATTTATGAAATTACACAAATTTTAAAGGTGAACATCTCTATTGTTATTAGAGATATTTTGTCGGATTCCAAACACAAAACATAACTATTTTATCATATCAGCATTAGTTTTCAGTCCCTCACAAATAATAATTTATACAGTTATACAGTGGATGTCAAACTCGAACTGACTGCTGTATAACTATGTACAAAAAAGAACTAGTTCAATAAACCATGTCTTCTTAACTATTATGAAGAGATTTTTGATGCTTGCTAACTTTTGGTTTATGTGTATAAATGATTTGCCTGTAAATATGAAAGTGTACCATGTGCTTATAGCGCCTAGTAAATCCAGAGGAGGGCATCAGATTCCCTTGGATTGTAGTTAAACATGTTTGTATTATGTAAGTGCTGGGATCTGATTCTGTGTTCTCTCCATGAGTAGCAAGTGCTCTTAAGCAGTGAGTCACCTGTCCATCACCCTGTTATGAAGTCTGTGAATGAAGAAATATAAGTTTTGTTATAGGCCTTTTGACAAAATGTAAAATTAAAAATCCTACCATAGAGTGCACACTTATTCAGACGTTATGTAAATCAGTGTGACAGTTCCTGAGAAGATGGGAATTAATCTACCTCAAGTCTATGCTATACCACTCTTGGGCATATACCCAAAGTACATTTCATTCTATCACAAAGACACTTGCTCAAACATGTTCCTTTTGGCTTTATTTATAATAGCCAGAAATTGAAATAACATAGATTTCCATCAACAGAAAAAAATGGATAAAGAAAATGTGCAACATTTACACAATAAAATATTACTCAGATATTAAAAAATGACATCAGGAGATTTGTGGACAAATGGATGGAACAAGAAAAATAATTTCTGAATGAGGTAACCCAGACCCAGATCAATAAATGTGGTATGCATTTGTTTATATATGGATATTGGCTGTTAAGTCAATGATAACCTAGCTACAATTGGAGAACCACATAGGGTAGATATAGAGTTAGGAACTACTGGGTATGGATAGATCTCATTAGGAAAAGGAGTAGAATAGATAATAATGGATACATTGGGGGATGGAATGGAAGGCTCAAGTGGAAAGAGGAGTGAGAGTTGAGGGAGGGAATATACGGGGAAACAGCCAACTTTAAGTACTATTTGAAGGGTAGTACTGAAACCTAAATACAGTAGGGGTTGAGATGTTATATTATTTTTTTTGTGAGAAAGAACTTAAAGTAGTAAAAGAATCTTTAAAGGGAAACTAAATAGAAAATGAAAATCAAGTTGTTGGCCTTAGGATTCACTTACTTAAGAACCTGCTACAATGACGTCCATGAAACCTAAAAGGGATCAGAATGCAGGAACTGTTTATTTTTTGTCTGCTGTGGCTCTTTGTACTATTACAACACCCTCTGAGACTTCTCTAGTGTGCACTTCTTACATCACTGGCCCCTGACCTGCAGGATGACTCTTCACTGCATGGTCCTCTGAAGACTACCCTCTGTTCTCAGTGGATTACACAGCCCCTGCCTTATATCTCTGATTGAGACATCCCAGCTCTATAATGGTGTCTTTTCACATAGATGCACATCATCTTTGAAATGTAGTCTACAGCACACATTATGTTTCCCTCTTCCTTTACATGTTGCACGCAACTCTTTTTTCTGTCATTTATTTTTATAAAATATACTTTTCACTAGATCATTTAAAATGTTATGGATAGATTTTATAGTATTTCCCAATTTTGCCACGTTTCAAGTAAAAAAGAAATAGCATAAATGTTCTGATATAAATTCGGAAACTTGTATTTTATTCTTTCCATCTAGGGCAGGTTAAAATGCTTAAAGGCTTTAAAAGTAATTAGGTTTCAATGATATAATGGTAGCCAATATCCATACTAACCTTAATGTACCTTTAACAAAAGGAAGAATAGAATTTCTTCTTCTCTCCTCATTTTTCCTGTCTCTTCCCAGTGCATCTCCTATCTCCATTTCCTTCTTTTTCCTTTTTTCATCTCCCTCTGCAAAATCTCATTCCAAGACAGTAAGGGTAACCCCAATCCTCAGGAAGTGAATCTATAGCCACTCACCATAAGGATAATTGACTAAACTCCCGAATTGTGAGCCAGCCCCCAGTTAAATGCTTTCCTTTATAAGAGTTGTCATGGTCATGTTTCTTCACAGCATTAGAAACCTTAAGACAAGCAGCCAGTACAAACTTACAGTAATTTTTCTTTCAAAGCTCGTGCACTCCACCTGAGGGTATGTCCTCATTTAAAACTTCTGTTTATTTAACAATCCTCTAATGTCTTATCTTCTATCTTCTATGATTAGAACATTTTTACTTGATCACTCTCATTAGAAACACCCTCATCCTCACTCCCTTTTTACTAAGAAAGGGTAATTCAATATCTTACTGAGGAAACCTCTGTTCATATGGTCAAAATTCTATTAGAAAGACCTGAGTCTTTTTCTAATCATCTCAGTGCTAACACAGGAGTTTGCAATGAGCACATACTTTGTGTGTGTATGGTGAAAAAAAAAAAACACAAGAAATACAGTCTAACCTTGGATCCCACTCCCCCTAGAGGAACACCTGACTCTGTCTCGATGTTGAGGGGAGAAAACTGAATCTTCCAGGAGTGGAGACTGAACTGAGCAATATTGGGACCTTGGGACCTCCTGCCCATGCTGGGGAGGACATGGGGAGAAGCGAGAGTGGCCTGACGTGGTGGGAGGAGGAAGAGACCTTGAATAAGGCTTTACAAGGATAGAAAATGTGACTTCTTTATTCATAATAAAAAAGAAATACAGTCTAATTCATCAGTATTTATTTTTTCTACTCTATTGTATAACTCTGTCCCAAAATATGATTCCTTTAATATATTAGTTAAGCTTCTCTAGAGTCACAGAATTTACGCAATGCATACACATGAGTGTCATCAGTATTTATTTTTTCTACTCTATTGTATAACTCTGTCCCAAAATATGATTCCTTTAATATATTAGTTAAGCTTCTCTAGAGTCACAGAATTTACGCAATGCATACACATGAGTGTCATACAGACTTCAGTCCAACTAATCCAACAAAGACTAACTGTGAATGAAAAGTCCAAGAATCTAGTACTTGCTCAGTCCTACGGGACTGGATGTCTCAGCTGTTTTCCTATCCATGCTGTAATTATGAAGATGTAGGCTCCAATACCAGTGAAGGAATGGATGTGCTAGCAAGATAAGAACAGACAGGCAAAGAACAAAAGTATTCTTCACTGTATGTGTATAGGTGTCCAGAAGAAGGTGTGGTCCAGATTAAAGGTATGTCTTTCCATCTCAAGATCTGGATCAAAAACTTGACTCTTCCAGCCTCAAGACCCAGATCAAAGGCAGATTATTAAGATCCAGGTCACAGGAGTGCCCTCTATTTCTTAACTGTAGTTCTTTCCAGACATAGTTGACAGTCATTAACAGACACCACACCTAATTGCTTCCAAAAGAGATTAAATACAGGCATAGAAACAAAGGCTTTAGTGTGTTTTCTTTTCTCTCCTTCAGTGTACAAACACGTTTGTGGTAGGACCAAGAATATAAGAATTCAGCTTCTGCTCATGCTTCTCATAGATTCTGACAGGCTTTTTCTTTTTGCTTCTAGCTATCTGACCTTTCTGTACCAGAACAACTCAACCAGGAAGTAAAGATACATCCAAAGGGTGCCACACATTACTCATTTCCTTCTCACCTTCCCTCAGAATGGAGAGCCTACCAACAAGGTTTCACTATGAACTCCAACTCTCACTTCAAATGTGTAAAAGAAGATAATTACTTTTATCATATGGGCTCTGATTCCCTTTAGAGACCTCACAATGAAGGGGGACTGAAATCTCCTCAGAGACTATGCCTTGATTTTGCTCATCTATCTGTATAACTGTGCAGTTGTTTTTCTTCTAATGTACTCCCTTAGTTCCCAGTGATCTGTGTCAGTGTCCTTTTGAGCCACCTGGCCCTATTGAAAACTTTAATGTAGTTTTGTTTTTTGTCTTGTGTTTGTGTTTATCTGTTTTGTTTTATATTCTAGAGAAAAAATCAGTTGTGGTGCTTTATTTCTTATGTAGATTGATGATGGGAAAAAAAGCCTCAGAGGTCAACAACAGTAGGAGAAATAGACGGATATAGCCATTCTTTTTTAATTAATTTTTATTTTATAATGAATAAAGTCATATTTTTTATCCATGTATATACTTGTTAAAGCTCCCTTCACACTCCCATCCCTCCCAGTCACTCTTCTCCACATCACTTTATCTCATCCCCAGCAAGGGCAGGAGGTCCCAAGGTCACAAAATGGCTTAGTTCACCATCTACTCCACTTTCCTCACCCCAACATCAAGATTGAGTAAGGTGTTCCTCTGGAGGGAATGGTATCCAAGGTGCCAGTCCAAGGTATTTTTCAGATCTCAAGCTGTTCAGTGTTTGTGGTTTGCACCTTGGACATGCTTTGCTTTTTGTTTAAAGTCCACTAATGAGTGAGTACATCCCCTGCTTATATTTCTGGGTTTGTGATACCTCACTCAGGAGGACCTTCTCCAGATCCATCCATTTGCCTACAAATTTGGGGATATCATTTCTTCTTACTGCTGAGTAGTACTCCATTGTGTAGATGTAACATAGTTTGTTAATCCATTCTTCAGTTGAGGGGCATGTAGATTGTTTCTAGGTTCTTGCTATAACAAATAATACTGCTATGAACATAGTTGAGCTAATGCCTTTGGAGTGTGACTGTGCATCTTTAGGGTATATGCTTAGTAGTGGAATTGCTGGGTCTTTGGGGAAATTGATTCCCAGTTTTCTGAGAAACTGCGATCCTGCATTCCAGAGTGGCTGAACAAGCTTACACTCCCACCAACAAAGAAGGTGTGTTCCCCTTGCTCTGCAACCTCTCCACCATAGGCTGTCCACTGTGTCCTTTATCTTAGCCAATCTGACAGGTGTTAGGTGGTATCTCAAAGTTGTTTTGATTTGCATTTCTCTGATGGCTAAAGATGATGAGCACTTTTTCAGGTACCGTTTAGTCATTTGTAATCCTTCTGCTGAGAATTCCCTTTTTAGATCTGAACCCCATTTTTTGATTGGGTTATTGAAGATTTTGGGCTCTAGATTTTTGAGTTCTTTATATATCTTAGAGATCAGTCCTCTATCACTTATAGGGTTGGTAAAAACCTTTTTCCGTTCTGTAGGCTGTTGTTTTGTCCTATTGACTGTGCCCTTGGCTTTACAGAAGCTTCTCAGTTTCAGGAGGTCCCACTCATTGATTCTTGTTCTTAGTGTCTGTGCCACGGGTGTTATATTTAGGAAGTGGTCACCTGTGCCAATTGTTGGAGGGTATTTTCCACTTTCTTTTCTGTCAAGTTCAGTGTGGCTGAGTTTATGTTGAGGTTTTTGATCCACTTGGATTTGAGTTATGGGCATGGTGATAGGCTTGAATCTATTTACATTTTTCTATACACTGTCATCCAACTATGCCAACACCATTTATTAAAGATACTATCTTTGATTCATTGACTATTTTGGGCCTCTTTGTCAAAGATCTGGTGTCCATAGGTTTTTGGATTAATGCCTGGATTATCAATCAATTCCATTGATCCAGAAGTCTGATTTTATGTCACTACCAGGCTGTTTTTATTATTATAGCTATATAGTATAACTTGAAGCCAGGGATGGTGATGCCTCCTGAGGTTCTTTTATTGAGCAAAATTGTTTTGGCAATCCTGACTTTCCTGTTATTCCAAATGAAGTTGAATATTGTTCTTTCAAGGTTTGTAAAAAATTGTGTTGGGGTTTTGATGTGAAGTGCATTGAATCTGTAGATTGCTTTTGGTAGAATTTCCATTTTTACTATGTTGTTCCTACCTATCCAGGAACATGGGAGATCTTTCCATTTTCTGATATCCTCCTCAATTTCTTTCTTCAGTGATTTAAAGTTTTTGTTGAATAGATCTGTTACGTCTTTGGTTATAGTTACTGCTAGGTATTTAATGCTATTTGGAGCTAATATAAAGGTTGATGTTTCCCTTATTTTTTTTTAGCCCTTCTATCTTTAGTGTATAAGAGGGTTACTGATTTCTTTGAGTTAATATTGTATCCTGTTACATTGCTGAAGGTGTTTATCAGCTGTAGAAGTTCCCTGGTAGAATTTTGTGGGTCACTTATGTATACAATCATATCATCTACAAATAGAGATTGTTTTACTTCTTCTTTGCCAATTTGTATCCCCTTAATCTCCTTTTGTTCTCTTATTGTTTTAGCTAAAACTTCAAGAACTATATTGAATAGATAAGGGGAGAGTGGACATCCTTGTCTAGTTCCTGATTTTAGTGGAACTGCTATGAGTTTTTCTCCATTCAGTTTGATGTTGGCTGTTGGCTTCTTGTAAATCGCCTTTATTATATTTAAGTATTTTCCCTGTATTTCTGTGCTCTCCAGGACTTTTATCATATAGGAGTGTTAGATTTTGTCAAAGGCTATTTCAACATCTAAGAATATGATCATGTGGTTTTTTTTTCCTTCACTTTGTTTATATGATGGATGATATTTGCGGTTTCTTGTATGTTGAACCATCCCTTCATTTCTGTGATGAAGCCTACTTGATCATGTTGAATTTTTAAAATATATATTGTTGCATACGGTTTGCCAGAATTTTCTTGAGAATTTTAGCATCAATATTCATGAGGGAAATTGGTCTGTAATTCTCTTTCTTTGTTTCATCTTTGAGTGGCTTGTGTATTAGGGTAATTGTGGCCTCACAGTTTCTACCATTACTCCTCAAACTATTTCACACAGTAGAAACTGAAGGAATATTGCCAAATTCTTTTTATGAGGCCACATAAACTGAACTAAACAATATTGAGACAGTAGGAACCTGGAACACCTGCCACCTGCCCGGGGTGAGGAAGGGGACGAGGAGGTCTGGAGAAGAGAGAATGACCTGATATGTTGGGAGGGGGAAAGGACCTTGAATAAGGATATACAGGATAGAAAGTGTGACTTACTTCCTTGTTCATAATAAAAAAATTTAGAAATGACAGAAATGACACTTGTCTGTCTGGACAGTTAAACTTTTTTTATATCATTGGGGAATTTATCTTATTCTATATGTTTAGAGTCTTTGCCATATTTTTAGTTAATTAGGAAATTTGAAAAACTGTTTAGTTTGGCATAGTTTATTAGTTGTTTTTTGTGTGCTTTGAAGGAAGTTTGGTAGTTTTTTTGTGAAGCAGGATCTTGAAGGATTATTTTCGTTTGTTTTGTCAAAGTTTAGAGGTTACTTCTTTAAGGATTTTGTATGTTTAGTTTACATAGTATATTGATAAACAGTTAATATAAGAACACTTTCTTGTCTAATGCCTAACTTTTATCAGAAAGTAAACTTTATATGAAGTTTTTCTGATGTTTACTATTTTTTGAATTAAATTGGTGTTGTCAGGAGTAGACTTGTTTTATTGTTTAAAAAAGTTTAAGTTTTTAAAATATATAAAAATTATATTTTGTAGATATTTGAAGTGTTTGAACATTATTTAACTGAAATGTATTTATATATTTATTTATGTATATATATGAGCAAGATATTATATAAGGACTAATATTTATTAAGTAATTACATAAATACTTATTGTTATAAAATGAACTTGAAGACAATCTTTGGGAAATGAAGCATTTCAAGATGGTTGGTCTGATCTACTTTTAAGGATGCAGGAACAAACAGGAGACAAAGGTGTCTCACAGTGTCTCAGTGGGGTCTGACCATGCCCCATTCAGGCTCCTGGCACTCCAGAGACACACTCCCCAAGCTTTACCAGCTAACCCTTGAAACCCACAATACAGCCACAAAATTTAGACCATGTCCTTGAAGTTTTACAAATTATACCCTAAGAAACTTGGTTTTAATGCACTTTAATGAAAGAGAATGTAGCTCTATAGCCCATTCTGACTGACAGACAATTGTCTTCTTGGAATTTCTTCTCAAAGGATTATCATTTATTTTTGTCAGAAAATCCCTCCACTTGAATGTGTGGCTTGTGCAGTGTATCCACCTGCAGTGAGATAAGCACATGGACCCTGAGCACTTCTATCCCAGGCTGGATTTCATCCTGATACAATTAATATTCAAAAGGACATTATAATGTGTTTCTTGCTCTGACTTAAACTTTAAAATGTGTGATGCCCTACCTGGTCTCCATCAACTCACACTACCTAAGGGGCCCACCTTCTGAGAGTCTGGCCTTAGTCATCACACTAGCAGCCTCATGCAACCCACCATGCAACATCATTTAACTTAAAAGAGTGTTGACAGAGCTGAAATTCCCAGATGTTCTAAATACCCCAATCAGAAAATTATAGCTGTATCACACCAGAAATTCTCTGTTCCTCCTAATCCTTTCTTTCCCATGCCCTTCTGATCTTAGGGTTTTCTATCCCCCTCCATCTATGTAGCTGCTGGGAAAGTCTAAGTCCCTGTGGGCAGGGGGTGGATCTTTGTTGTCATCAACAATAGTGTTGGTGGCCAGGAGCCACCTAAGAGCTGCTGCCCAATGCATGACTGGAGAAAACAATACAAGGCAAAGAGGCTGATTATGAGATTTACTTTATCACAGATAATTTTTTTACAGAGTTTAATAAAGTAATAAAACCAACTTTGTTTCCATTAAAATCATAGACAAAACCAACAGAGACAAGGATGAATTGACCAGTTTACTTTGCTTCACCAATAGTAGCACATCACATTCTGTAAAACTTTCTCATGCCATGTTTTCTTACACTTACTGAGAAGAAATCTGTGAAGATTTTCCAATAAATTTAAAACCCCAAATATCTTGCACTTGAACTTGACAAAGAGCAGTAAATGTAGCAGATGTCAGGTTAAGAAGCACATATGAAACAAATTAACCTCCAGTTACAGGAATATTAACAATGTAACAAAGAAAAAACTTAAAATTTTCCCTTGCATAACAGAAAAGGAACATATTCTCTTGGTGCAGTCCCTCCTACCCATAAACACCCCACTACCCAGAAGACTGGCTGTTCTTCAGCACAGTGACAGCTGTATCCAAGGGCCAGCTAAGTGTGGGAGGAGCTAGGAGATTGGGCATGGGGGCTAATTCTGGCCCCATGGTAACCAGAAGCCTGTTGTCTCCTGGCTTCTCTTTGAGCGTGGTTACTCAGAGCCTCCTCATACTGTTGAGGGTAATATCCTGGAAAGGCGCTTTTGATCTTATCTAAAATTTCCAGGACTTTCATCCTGACGGTTTCATTGCGGGCCCTAGAACCCCATCGGAACTCATAGCTTGGGGGATCACTGCCACGCACCTGGCGGTACTCCACATAATTTTGCTCAACTAGCTCTTTGGTAATGAACTTCCTGGGCTCCCCAAAGATTAAGTGCCTCCTCCCAGGATATATCCCCTGCATATGGAGGAATTTCCAGACCTCTTCCTCACTGGCACGGTTACCCTTCATCAAAATCATACCCAGGAGGGTCAGTATGAGACCCGTCTTTGGCAACTCTTTCCTCCCACCCGGATTTGCCCCAGGAGGGATGGGTAACTTGCTAACAAGGACATAGGAGGACATTCTATGTTTGTCAGCCTTCAACTCCAGACCATAGACCACCTCCAGCTGATAGGTGGCTTTCTCCAGGATCTCGGGGAAGCGCTCCTGGTACTTCCTGCTGATCAGCTTCTGCATATCTGCCTCCATAGGTTGCTCATCTGTCTGGTACTTCTCCAGCAGGTAGTGAAGTATCTTGCTGGCCTTCCTGGTCAGAGGATCTTTGCGTGCAGTATCGATGGCTTCTGCTATAATACAAGCATTTGCAAGCTTCACATCAAGACTTGTAGCAGAACCCTCAGCACTGACATGAGAGCCTGACTGGGACACATTTAACTCAG
>PVIH01014888.1:0-29097 GCA_004025045.1 Sigmodon hispidus
AAGAATGGATTAACAAACTGTGGTACATCTACACAATGGAATACTACTCAGCAGTAAGAAAAAATGATATCCTAAAATTCACAGGCAAATGGATGGATTTGGAGAATATCCTCCTGAGCGAAGTATCACAAACTCAGAGAGATAAGCAGGGGATGTACTCACTCACTAGTGGTCTCTAAACAAACAAATAAGAAAAAAAAAAAGCCAAACATGCCCAAGCAGCAAACCACAACCACTGAATAGCTTGGGATCAGAAACACCCTGGACTGACCCTTCAAACCCCAGTCCATCTATAGGAATACCTGACTCACTCTTGAGGGAGGGGGGACAAAACTGAATTTGGCCCGGAGTGAAGACTGATCCAAGCATTGTTGGGCCAGTGTGACCATAAGACTGTCGGCTCCCTGCCAAGGGAGGGGATGGGGAGTTGCAGAGAAGAAAAATGATCAGATGTGGTGGGAGGGGGAAGAGACCTTCAATAAGGATATACAGGGATGGAAAAAAAAATTCAGAGGGAAAGCTGAACACAAAGAAAATATATGTGTAGTAATCTTATTTGCATTTCCACCCTTGATAAGCCATGCTTTTGATTATTATCCTCTGTATAATCATTGTTAACTCTTCCGCATTTTTAAATTCTTTTTACTGTTTTTTTTTTTGATAAATACAAAATAAAGAAGGAAAAAAACAAAGAGAGACTAAAATTTTTAACTGTTAAAGTGTCATGTTAATGAAGACCTTAACCATCACGCATTTGTATTGTTTTAACTAAAAAAGAAAATTTTAAGTTCAATCAAGAATGGGGAAATGGCCTCATTGAAGATCAGCTATTCATGTTATAAAAAGGTCAACCATATCTGCCCTTTTGGAAACCGCTTAAAGACCCTGGGAGGCCATCTGTTGTAGTAAGTTTTCTCGGGGCCCTTTTGGTCTGGGAGTTTGTGACCTGGTGCACCGTGACAGTTTGGAACCTGCTCCGTGGCGGCTTTTGTCCCCCAAAGGAATGAATCAGATGCTTATATTACTTCATGCTGTTTGGCCCATATCTCAAGCACATTACTAGCTAGCTCCTTCATCTTAATTTAACCCATTTCTATTAATCTTCCCACCATGTGGCTCAGCCACGGGCTGAGTACCTCTACATGTCTGTCTTCTTCGGGGGTCAGATGGATACTAACTCCACCCTTCTCTACCTGCCTGTGCTCTGATCCTCCATCCACTTCTATGGTGTTCCACAAAGGCCAAAACAGTCCTTTATTTACAGCATACAAGAGAACATTTCCACCACAGCCATCATGTCTCAAAACTGGCTTTTCTGCTCTGCCTACAAATAAATCATCTTATTAAGAATCCAAGCAAGCAAGGAAGGAGTTTTGATGTCAGTGAAGTAAAGATGATAAGAACTCACTGAGAAAAGTGATTGGGTCATTTCTAATGTGCTATGAGAAATACATGGGGATACATTGTCTTTAAATTTATAAACACCATATTTAAAAACTATCTTTTCTTTTTCTTTTTTTCCCACTATGCCATATAATAGATTCAATCAAATCATACATGCTCAGGGTGCTAGAATTAATTTAGGATTACTATGTAAATAGTTTTACATAGATGATGGATTTCTGGTGTGATTATAGATGAAAAGGCAGAGGTACTTATATAAATTGTATGCTTATAAATTAAGTAGAACCAAGTATAGTGTAATTGTTCAACATCTTTGTTGTAAACAATTTTAAATTTTCATATAAAAAAGTTAAAAGATCTCCATTTATTTTTCCTGTCCAATGTTTTTGTTCCTCTCTCTCTCAATCACCTCCTCTCCGGATTTGTTTCTACTTTCTTGATTGCAACCCCTTATGCTGCCAATTAGCAAAGACAGTGTGCTAGGGAAACCTCAAAGAATCACAGGATGTCCCTGGCTAGGTCTCCAACCAATAGTGAAGATGTTGTCTAAACAGGACTTCTGGCATAATCAAATGATTAACCACACTAAGTGCCATCACAGAAATTACATCCAATAATGACTAGAGGTAGAGGCAGGGATTCATGACTAAGCACTGGGTTGAGTCCCTGGTCCAGCTGATAGCAGGGGAAGAGACTATATGAGCAAATAGATAGAGACTATGAGGAAAATTTTTACAGTGATAGCTTGCTGGAGCTCTGGGAATCTCACTGAATCAAAATCAGCCACCTGGGAACCATCTGGAAAAGGAACTAAGCCCTCCAAGGATAGGCAACTATCCACTGACAGCAATATGTGAAGCCTCATGTGGAGGTTTCAGACTGTGTTTCTGTGTATGAACTGGAACGTTGGAGTCCATTCCCTCCAGAGGAACACCTAACCCATTCTGGATGTTAGGATGAAGAAAACACACTTGCCTGGAGTGAATGCTGAGCTAATCCACCTTGGGATCTCTTTCCCTTTTGGGGAGGGGATGGGGGAATGGGAGGAGGGTGGCTGAAGGCTGACCGAGAGGGGTCAGGAGAGAGTTGGAACAAGGTGGATACTTGGATTACAAAAAGACTTTATCCAATAAAAATAAATTAATTTTTAAAAAATTTAAAGGAAAATGTTGAGGTTTCTAATGACTCATATTTTCATTTTATATCCTAATAGTCAATAATACTGTACAATTATATCAGAGAATTTTTGACAAATATAATAATTTCTTACAAACTATGTCAAATGCCAAAAACATGACATATTTTAGAGTTTTCCTCTATGGAGATGCTCTCCATATTTACTAAAGTTAATGTTGGCTAAGAATTATGAAACCCACTTCAAATATTCTTATTTTAAGAAACAAAAGATACAAGCTTAATTTTGATATTTCTTTAAATTAGATTTAATAGCTTTCTATGAACACTTGGATATGTAAAACTTTCTAAACCTACTAAGGATTATGCATCTTATACATAAGATATAGCAAATATTTTCTAATTATTATCTCTTGCAATTGCTACTCAGTAAAATTGCTCTACTAACATTTGTCAAAAACAACATCAACAACAAAATAAAGATAAATTACTCCAAGGAACACAACCTTTACGACAACACCAAGCAGTGCATTAAATTAAAAAATTAGTACTCTTTTCACTTTTTAATTTTTATTAATTTATTATACATCTTGACCATTTTTTCTCTTTTTTCTCCTCCCATTTCCTCCCCATCTCCTCTTCCCATTACACTCATCCTGTGCTCTTGTTCAGAAAAAGGTTATACCTCCTATCTCATCAAAATTATGCTATTCTGTGTTATATGACTGTTTGTATGTAACTGAATGGCTTTTATTTTTACTCATTTACACAAATTTATTAAATAATAGCTTATTGTTACAGGAGTTGTATTTAACATGAAATGTATACAAACAATTTTTTCAACATATTTGCAGTTTTATTTTCTAAACTGTGCTGTTCTGCTTATACTGGAGTGGAAGAACATGTGGTCTCTGTGTCTGAAACAGTTATCATTTTTCACTATACATGTACAAGCAAGCACTACCAGCACTACTCAGAAGGGATCCAGATTTCCCCAGCAATTTAATGTTCTACTTTTAAATTTGTCTTTTCTCTGTGATTCTGTATGTTACGCACCTCTTTACTCAGTATTCCACAGAGACTATAGGCCTTTTCACTGGCCATCAACTTCACAGCAGACTGTAGTAGTTCTTGTTATGATTAACCATGTTTATAATCAAGTGGTTGAACTTCAGGTGAGATGCCTATTACTAATCCTAGAACAATTCAGTTTCTTACTTATTATGTGTAATTCAGTAGGCTTGATCCATGAGCACATCTCTAAGAAACATCAATAAAACTTCTGTGTGGGGATCAAGAGTAATAAAGAGCCCAGATTTCATTGGAAAGGAACAACATAACAAAGAAGTTGGATTAATTTTAAGATTATGAGACATGACACTTTGTTGCTTATGAAGACAGATATTGTATTACCAACTACCAATTTGACCAGAGGACAAATATCACATGAAGTCACACAATTATAAATGTATAAAGAACATGATTTTATTTTTGCTTATTTTTAATGTGATGTTTATAAGTAAGGAATCCTATTTAAATTCTGTTTTCCATAAAAGTCTTTCTGTTTTAAAATTTCTATTTTGAACACAAATTTTCAGGAGTGCTTTTGCAAAATAAAACCTTGTTTATTAAAGATAAATATTTAAATGCATCATATTAACCTTGTGGAAACTATTATTTCCTTTACTCATTTTTTATATAACACACATCTACTAAAGCCTCTCCTTTCTCCCCTTCTACCAGCCTCCCCACTCCTATATCTCCTCTCTACAAGATTCACTGCTTCTCCATTAATCTTCAGAAGAAATTAGGCTTCCTAGTGATACCAACAGATTATAGCACAACATGATACGATAAGACTAGGCATAAACCCTCTTATCAAGGCTAGACAGGATAAACCCAGTAAGAGAAATAGAATCCTAGGGGCAGGCTAAAGAGTTAAGAGGCACCCCACTTTCACAGTTAGGAGTCCAACAAAGATGACAAGATAAACAACTACAACATGTATGAAGAGGGCCTAGCATAGTCTCAGGCCGGCTGTGTTGTATTATATTTCTTGCCGGCCTTTCCAGCCTTTCCTCAAGGTTTGGACCCACAGTCCCACAGAAACATACAGATGTTTAAGTTAATTTTCTGCTGATTGACCAAGGTCCTAGGCATATAACTTGCTAGTTCTTTAGTCTTAATCTAACCCATCTCTCTTATTCTGTTCAGCCATGCAGCTTGGTACCTTTTCTTAGAGCAGCATTTCAACTTCTTTTCTCTGCATTATCTCATGACATCTGTGTTGCCTCTCTGGTGGCTCTGTTTGGCATATGTCTGGCATATCTGCTCTGCTATGACATTTTTCCAGTCTGGTAGCTCTGCCCACACTTCTTGTCTGCCTTCAGCCAATCAGCTTTTTATTAAACCCATAGGCAAGACAATTATTTAAAATGTCACACATAATTCCACTACACTGTGTGGTTGCTGCTTCACTCTCCTTGAGAGAGTGCTTAGGTGTTTCTGTGGGCCTGTTTTCATGGTGTTCTCAACCCCTCTCACTCCTACAATCTCCACCTTTTCTATGAGGTACAAGAACTCTACCTAATGTTTGTCTGTGGGTCTCTGTATCTGCTTTCATTGACTCTTCTTTTTAATTTGTTTGAAGGTACTGTCCTAATACTCTGAGCCTCCCAGCTTTTAGATCCTGAATATCCAGCCGGCGGTTAGAATGAGGTTCCTTTTATAACTTTGGGCCTCAGGTTTGACCAGTCATTGGTTGTCTGGTGCCATAATCTCTGCGCCATCATTACCCCACTGCATTTTGTAAGCAGGACAGGTTGTCAGCTGAAGGTTTTGTGGCTGGGATTGGCTTCCCAGTTCCATCACTGGAGCCTAGTTATGTTACAGGAATTAGTAAGTACAGGCTTCATACCTTCAGTTACTAAGAGTCTTCTTTAGGATGAGCCTCATAGGTTCTGGGAAGTTTCCACTCTTTAACTTCTCTGAGTGTGTGTATTGTAGTATTTTTTTTAAAAAAATAAGAATTTAATAGTTTTGTGGCTAGTGAGAAAAATGCATGCTCCTAGTTTAGTTTGGAGTAAGAGTAGAAGAGTGATAGTAAACAGTGAAAATTACTGTTGGGGGAAAAGAGACAGACCATATTTATATTCAAGATCACATCAGAGAGCAATATGTGTGCTTTTTTTATTTCAAAAAGATGTCTGGTGTGGGTTTAAGACATAAGTAAGCTTCATCTAAAATAGAATATGTTAAGGTAAATGGTACTTGTATACCAGTTAACAGAATACTGGGCATAAAAGACATTTAAATTTCTCCTGCCCATAACCTCTATTTATCTCTGATATTTTTAAATGATTGTGTGTGTGTGTGTGTGTGTGTGTGTGTGTGTGTGTGTGTATCGAAAAGCAATGTGGTGTGAAAATTCCCAGCTAACTACATGATATGAATTCATGACAGAAGACATCTGAGAGCATCCAGCAAATTCTTCTGATTAAAGCGAAATTGTTCTATAACAATATGTAAATGCAAAGTATTTAATTGGTTTAGTGTTACCTATATGTGTTTAATTTTGTACCTGTTCATTTGCTATTGGATAACAAATTAGGGGGCTCATCTTTGAGGAAGATTTTTTTTTTTGCTTTCATAATTTCTTGATTGTAGTTCTTTCTCTAAGGTTGGAGTACCATAAGCTTTTACTCTTCCCTTATAATCTCTTGTCATTGTACTTATTCTGATCTTGTTTTGGCAGTTATATTCCTGAGGTGCCATTGATAAATCTTCCCTGTCATTTCTAGAAAATACAATTTTACATTTGATTTTCTTCTGGCTCTTAGAATTTTCTTGGTGCCCTTTTCTAAGCTATTCCTCATTGCAAGAATTGTGTTTTGAATTCATCAATTCATGTTCTACATCATCTTAACACAAATTAAGTCACTTGCAATTTAAAAAAAAAATCAAAACATCCAGAAAGACAGTTGTTAGTACTTTCATTAATGTTAAAAAATAGACAGTAGAGGCACTAGTGATGTTATATTTAGAGAGCTGTATTGCTTTTAAATCATGAATCACTCTGTTTAAAATTCCTTAGCAGATCCAGAGCCATACTAGCTCTGTTCTACTGATACTCTGCTATTGAGGCACTCTGCTAGTGCTACTTTACTATCTCTTGAGCCCTTTGCATTATGACATAATTAGTTTAGGTGTCTCATAAATTTACCTACATAGCTATCCAAATACTCACACCCCAGGTTCTATACCTAGATGATAGCATAATACTTCTCATAAATTTCCATTTTCAAAGCCTCTTCAGTTCTTCTCAACTGACATGCCCTGTAATTATCCACCTGAATAGTGCTGTGCCTGATTCCTGTGACTGATTTTCTCCACTGCAGTACTGTTATCCTGTAATTTGACCTTATCACACTGATTCTGGAAGATTGAAAATACTTTTGAAATAATTCTCCTGATTCTATTAGAATTGTTTCTAAGTTTTCCATCTATATTATCTATAAAACATTCATTGTAAGAACTTAATTATGCTTTGAAAATGAATTTCAGTGTCCTTTTGACCTAGGGATGTCTCTTGCTGTCTTCCAAGCATACTGAGATGCATTCTTCCATTGCACTGGTTACTGATGTGAAAGCAGTATGTGTGCTGCAAAAATTACAATTCAGAGTTTGAATTTTTATATTCCTTAGGCTAGCAATATGCAATCACTACTCACTTTTAATATTGAATAGCAGTATGGTTGGCAACTTCTAGTTAGCCACAAGGTCACAAGTCATGTGAGAAGACAACAGAGACCATGCATTGGACCTTGTCTGTACAGTTTACAGATGAGATATTTAATCCTTTATTGTAAAATAGACCTTGGATTTAATTATTCTGATCAACTTTCAGTTAACTTGTATTCTGAGTAGGTCTAAGGTAGGTTATGTAAAATTATCATCTGATAGGTTACAAAGTTAGATGTCTTTTTACATCAGGATATTGTCAATTACTGATGCATTATAGTGGACCACTTTGCTAAGTCAAGGAATATATTTATTTAAACATTAAATGGAATGATATCTATGCCACTCCCCAAATGTTTGCTATGCCCCTGTTCTTCACTGGCTTCCTATCTAACATAAGTTACCTACTCTAGCCTCTAAATGACAGACTCTTGCAAGTATATATTTTTGCTGTTGGTCTTAGGAGTCTCAATGACATTAAAAATGCTAGATGATAATATGTTGATAATTAAATATTTAATAATTTTATGGAATAAACTGTGTTAATTAGCTAAAAGATTAACATTCTTGAGCCCTACCCAGCATCTTGAGAATGAGAACTTATAGAGTCTTCAAGTCACTTTCAATACAAGTCTGTTCTTCATTCACACAATGAACAGAATGGTCATTAAAAACACAGTGTTTAATTTACTGAATGGTGTATTCAGATCACCTAATGAAATTCTTACTTGAGGAGGACCATAATCAACGTTTAAAAAAATAGTAAAATGGGTCTCAAACCACATTCTTTTTCCAATCAAGGGCAGGCTGCATGCTTTATTCACCATGGCAAATTATTCACAGAACTAGATGTTATAGTGTTTGTGTGCAATTATGGACTATTTACTTTTCAGACAACATTTTTAGATTCTTACCTTTGGGTATGTTAAACAGGGTGGTCACTACTTTAAAAAATAAAACAAAAATGTTTACGTGTTTTTATTTAAGTATATAGTAAGAAGTTTCTGGTCCAGCCTAGCTTTGAGACCCAGACCAGCAGTCCAAAATAGTCACAGTCTTCCATTAATTACAAATTGTTTGTCTTATGGCTTAGGCTCACTATGTCTTACAACTTAACCCATTTCTATTAATCTATGTCTTGCCACATGTCTGGTGGCTTTAACTGTATTTCATTACATCGTGCTCTCTTGGGCAGCAGTGATAGACTCTAAAGCCATGCTATCCTTTGAGCTCTGATGTCAAACATCATTTAAAAGAATTCCAGTCTCTGAATCTCTCTGACTCCTTTGTTTCTCTTAGGAATTCTCTCTCTCTACCCTTTCTCTGCCTCTTTCTCTTTCCTTTTTTCTTTCTCTCTCTCCCCTTCCCTCATCTTTGCTACAACCTTTGTTATCATAACCTTCTATGCTAATTATAGCCATAACCCTCTAACAATAAAGTTCTTTCTACATAAAAAAGGCTTCTAAGTGTCTGCTGCCATTTGCCACTGCCTTCTGCTTTGTTCCCCATGAGGCCAATGCATCCATAGAAATCTACTACCAGATAAAGGGTAATTTGTGCCGTACCAAATCCACACAAAATCCTAACAGGCAGCTCATATCTTCTTTTATGAGGTTGAAGATTAGATAGTTATAATTATAGTTTTTCTTAGTTAAAACAAGATAAATTAGATATAAAACTTTGAGCTCATCAGGGTAAGATAAATGTTAGAATATTTTCTTTAATTTTGCTAAATACAAATACACTAGATATTGTAACTGTAATTCTTTCTTGATAGCTCTTTTGTCATATGTAATTTTGCTATGTTGAAATTGAAACCTTCCTTTTTGATTAGACAGAAAAGAAAAACTGGTGTGAGATGTCATTCTATGTGCTGTCAATTACCATTAGATAATAAAGAAACTCTTTAGGCCTATACCAAACCAGGCAGGCAGACTTACAGGCAGACCAGAAGTTCAGGCATAAATCAAGGGGAAAGAGGGCAGTATCAGAGGACATATAATTCAGTTGCCCAAGAAGCAAGATGTAAACAAACACTGGTAAGTCATGAACCACATGACATTACATAGATAATGAAAATGGGTTAAGTTAAAGAGCTAGAAAGCAATGGACCTAAGCCATAAGCTAAACAGTTTGTTGTTAATATAAGTCTTTGGGTGATTATTTGGGATCAAGTGGGACTGTGAGTTTGAACTTTGAGGCTAGGCAGGGCCAGAAATTTCATACAACATAGGTTTTACTGAATATTTCTCTAGATCTTTTGAGATGGTAGTAAAAGGTTAGCAGAGCCCAACTACTAATAACATTCATACTACTAACTTTTCTTCACTTGAGTTAGGGCATGAAACACCTGTTCTTTTTTTTTTTTCTAACTCATTATACTATATTATTCTCTCGTTCTGAGAAGAAAGTAAAAATGGGAAGGGGGAACATGTAAAGAAACTCTTAGCCATTTCAAAAAAGACCTGAAATCTGGTTGTCACGTTCAGAGGAGCATGAATGAAAAAAATTGGTCCTCTAGTCCTTGTTTTGTTTTATTTGTTATTGCTTCTGAACCATCGTCAATGAGATTTGATTTTTCTAGGCATTTAGTTTATTGCATGTTATTATAATTTCTCCAGACAGGGTTTTTCTGTGTAACTGCTACAGCTGTTCTGAAACTCACTTTGCAGATGAGGCTGGCCTCAAACTCAGGGAGATCTGCTTGCCTCTCCTTCATGGGTCATGACAAATAAAGCAGGTGACAAATGGTGTTCAGATGTCAATCCATGAGATAGATGGTTCTATGATGGAGGATCCTTGTTAGGCAGGGTTTACAGTGCCCCAGACTATGAAAACCAAATTGCTCTCATCTATAATTTCATATGTCCAAAACCAGCTACGGTAGCTACTCTATTTTCATGCATTTTCAAGTAATGTGTACATGTAATTTCATGATTACATTTTATTCTTATGTGTACATATATTTGTAGATTTTCAGGAGGATGATCTTTCCTTACATTTTGTTATTCTGGAAAATAAAACAAGTTCTTATAGTTCAGCTATTGTTCCACATTATGGTGAGAAAGATAGAAGCATGTTCTTTATAGTTAGCTTACTAACAGGGCAATTTGGCCAGAAGAATGATCTCTGTGAATATATCACAAGCAGTACTTTGATAGATTAGACTCAAGGATGAAATTATGAAATGTCTGGTGTTGTTGATTCAAGGTTCTTTAGAAACTGAATTTCTCTGAGCTCCCCCTGTAGGCAGCTCATAATGGGATCCATAGAACTCATTTCCTATGACCCTTTAGTAATTAGTATTTTGCACAAACATTTTAACCTCAGTTTATGATATAATACTCAAGCTTCAATTAATTGTTTGTTATTTATGTCCCAAATAAGAGCTAGTCAAATAACCAAGTCCATAGAGAAATAGATCTTTGTCCAGCTAATTGAGGTTACTGGCCAGTAAAGTGCTAGGCATCATGTCCCTGCCTATGTACTGTTATGGTAAATGGCTTTGCTCCTTAGCATCTCTCTCAAGTTATGCACTATTGGCCTTGAGAGAGCTTGTAACTTCTTTTAGAATTGAAAAGAATCTTCTGTTAAAAAGGTATGTATAAAATAAATAAAACTTAGTACTACAAAATTAGAAACAATTAAAACAAAAGAATTAGACCTGCAGAAGAATAAGAAAATGACCCTCAAATTACATGTGAGTTATTATAGATAGGAAATATTTATATACCCACTCTTAGGAAGTTTTTCTCTGGGTAACCCTGGGTAATGGCTAGGGAGCTGGCTTTTCAGTCCACTGAACCTCTGCCTCTTGAGAACTAAGATTAAAGGTATGCATCAACACTGCAAAGTGACATATATTAACTTTTAAGTTCCTCTGCTAAGATTTAATAGGAAATAGATATGTAGTTACTGACATCTTAGTTGATTTTATTCATTTTTTGAAAATTAACATAGATCATATTTCTTTTGTATCTCCAGTATCATATTTATTAGTTTATTTATGTGTTACTTGTATGATGGGATTAATTTAAGTAATATGCTTGTAGTTTTCTGTGTTCTTGGCTAAATGAGAAGTGAAGAAAAGTGTTTTCTACACATATTACTACTGGCCATGTTGAATAGTATTAAATTAGTCTATGTTTTTTCATGCATCTCTCAGCTTAATAAAATCCACTATGAAAAAGTAGAATATGGTTTTTAAAATAAATTTTCTGTGTTTAAGGTAATAATTTTAACATTTCTCAGAACAACTACTTATTTTTATTGAAATATCATCCATTAACTGGACTTCTGACACACATTATTTTTTATGTAAATATTATCCAGAATCAATGATTAAAAAGAAGCATTAATGACCCCTAGTGCCTTCTTGAGCAAAGAGCATTTTTGTTTATTGTAAGCTAAGTACATATTCGTAACATTTATCAACCTTTAAAAACGTTTTTATTAAAAAAGTTTTTCTTTTTATCAGTATGGTTAACATTCTGTAATTTTACCTGTTATAATAGGAATTATCATATTAACAATGAAAGAGAAGAATACATTAGCAATAACATGAAGAACATCTACATATCATAAACTTGTTAATAACAACATTGATACCTAGATTTACAACAATTTATCTCAATTTTGTGCTGAATTGTAAGCATTATATATGTTTCCAGACCATCCACTTTTTCACTTTAAAAGAGTTGTCATCTCATATTGTAACAAGACACATGAGAATGAAAGATAATCTTTTTTGCTTGGGGTGCTGGGAAAGTAGCCAAGAACAGCGTGCTAGAGAAGTGAACTACCAATGTGCTACATCCCTAAACCAATTGCTAGCCCTTGTTTCAGAGAAAGAAAAACAAACATGAAAGTGGAATCTAACACTAAAACTAATCATTACTGATAGACAACTGTGAGAGGTGAAACTATGTGATCTAAGTAAGAAGATACGCTACACAAGCTTGTGGTCTGGCTAATAACAGTCCACATTTTAAGTTTTAAAGTAAAATTTACATAATTTCGGCCCAATAAGATTAAATACCAACTGTATATCAATATCTAGGAAAAAATATAACATATTATCTGTACACATAGGGATGTGGGGTGTTGATCAAGAAGCCAGGTGTGTTGATTACTGTTTGGTATTCTAGCACTTTGGGCAAGACGCAAGACGCAAGAGGATTGCAAGTTCATTGCTATTTTATGTTATAATTGAGAGCCTATCCAACATAACTACCAAGAAAACAAACACATGAAACAAACTGTTGTGTTGCTACTCCTAATTTGTAAAAAAAAAAAAAAAAAAAAGAGGAGTTTTTAACTTTAAATAGTAATGAAAATCAGGAACTCAGAAAGCTCATCAGTCTTAAATGCTCTGGACTTCTCCTTCATAGGTTATAAAACAAGGATGCAGCTTTTGTGAGTTAACACCCATGCTTTACTTGGACTTGTCCTTAGTGTACAATTTGGAAATCTGGGGAAAAGTCAGTTTATCTTTTACCAGAAAAAAATCAAACCCCACAAACAAAGAAAACAAAGAACATCTATTCACTTTATGTTCTTCAGGACCAAGACTAGGTTGCAACTTTAGTGACTTGAATGAGAATTCACTAAATACCCTATAAGAAGAGAATAAATTTAAAAAGAGTGGGAAATGAGGAATACCTGAGTAAAGTAGAAGCTTAAATCTCAAGAAAATAGACACACACATGATAACTATTCTGATATATTTGTGGGCTTATATCAAAAAGAAAGCTGCACTTAATGGGTGTAGGAGATAAAAAAATAAGCTGAGTACAGAAACTGGAGCCATGTGAACATGGGTTTGTAAGGGTCTGCCTAAGATCTTTAAAATAATTTAATATCACACATTCATTGTTTAACCTATCTTGAGAGTGCTCATCTCCCTTTTCTTTGATAGATGATTAGAGGACACTCCTGATATTGTAGTATATTGTTTGTTTTACTTATATTAATGAGAAGAAAATCTAGAACTGACTTCTAATATAACTTGACTTTTGAACACCTCTATTTTATCATTGTCTTCTCTCTATTATTTTGTTTCTTTTTAATTTTATTATACACTAGCCTATAACAAGCCAGAAAACATAAAGTAAGTTTGGCCCATTGCTTGCCTTCTACTTGTCCTGTATTGTGCTTTTTCTTCTGCGTTCTTTACTCAATAAGACTCTGACCATTTTTTTTTTCAAAATTCACCCCAGCACTCTGTTCTCTCAGCACCTCTAACTCACATAACTTGCAGTATATTTGTACATGTATATAGCAGTAACATTTTACATTCTAACAATTACTTATTTCTCCTTATTTTTCTTGGCTGGCATGTAAAAAGAAGTCATTTTAAAAATTGATTTGCTTATGTGCTATCACCATTTAAATGATTTTCATCATCTACAAAGGAAAATATGTAAAAAGATTTTTTCTCATATTTTATGAAAATGGATTTTTCTTAAGGTTAATATTTTCTCAAAAGTAATATAGGGTGTTTTCTCATTTGAACCTCAGACACCTTTTAGTTTTTATATATATATAGTATTCATGATCTTAAATTTAAATTTCAAAGATATCGTAAGTTTTCAGTGAATATAACTACTTTATTCAACAGTTTTCAAGTTATAAAACAGTAAAAATATTGACTTTTTATCAATATGACAAGCTGAAAACACTCTAGGACTGTATATAATTATATATTAGCATCATACAATATATAGTTTTATCTAAGTATCAGCCTTCTTTCTTCGACACCCATTCATATTGTTGAATGTTTTATGATTCATTCTGTTCATAATTTTCATTTTTATACACAAACTATGGCTTGTAAATCAAGATCACTGCTTTTTGATTTTTCAAAGGGTTTCATTTATCTTTCTAGTTCTGCTTCTGTAGATGTGTGTTATTTAGCATTTTTGATACAAGATACATGCTTATTAAATATGAACATAATGTTTGATGTAAGTTCACCAGAGATCTTGGAGAAGCTGTTTCTGTGATTATCAATTTTTCCTTTTGTTTACATGTGTTCTATTTCTCAAAGGGATGATGAATGAAAATGTGCATGGATTCATCTAATCTGCCCAACTGATTTAGGGTCTTTGATTGTTTTAAAAGCTCCAGTGAAGTTGGCTTTTGAAACACCACCCACTATTTTCTATTTCAGATGCTTCTTGCTATTATCCATTTTGCATAAAAATGTAATTAATGACACTAGATTTTTTCAAAAGCTCCTGCAATAATAATGACAATATATAAAGTTTTATTGTTTATTTATTTTAGTAAAATTTCTCATATTTAACTAATTTAAGCTGATCTTGATTTTTATTACACAATTATTTACTTATTGTGTGTGGTTGTGTCTTTTAGTTCAGTTCATGTTCCAACAAAAGAACACATGTGAAGGACAGAGGAGTGTATTCAGAAGTCAGTTGATTATTTCCCATCTCATGGATTCTGAGGACAGAACTCAGGGCATAACACTAGGCAACAGGTACCTTTACCTGCTGAGGTGCTTTGACAGTCTAACAAATCTGCCTTAATAACTAAACTAAACTACTCTGTCCTGAATGGTAAAAAAAAATGCTGGAAAAAATACCACAGTGTTTAAATAAAATAAGTTGTCATCCATTTTTAATGAAACATAATTATGGGAAGTGGCTTCTGGTATTTTCCTACCAGGACAGAATTACTATTCAAATGAGAACAAATGATATATAGAGATAAAACATTTTAAACCAATCTGGTTTTCCCAAGTTATCTTTCAATTAATAGTTCCTATAAGCTAACATTTTTTCCTCATAGTTAATTATATGAACATAAAACACTTAGTGAGATAATATGTAAGCAGCAAATTTAAAAACTTCATAAATGACTAGAAAAAGATTACATCATATGAAGCATTTCTATTTTCAACTAGACAAACTAGAAAAGAAATATAGTAAACAGCTATTATTTCAGCTGTGACATGAACAGAAAAGAAGTTAGAGCTTATATTGCTTCATTGCACTCTACAAACCTGAAGCTTCCAGAGAAGCTGCACGCCAAGTCATGCAAGTCTGCTAAGTATTCTTGAAGTAGCCATTATAGACAGAGCCCCTGTAGAAGAGAAAAGGCTGTAGCAGGAAAGCTGTGGATACAACCTATATGTCAATCAACATGTATTATAAAACATTTTATTATATATGTGATAAAATATATATGATGAGATTTTATACAACCACACAAAACAAAGTGATAGTGTTTGAAGAAAAACTGAGGCAACCAGAGATTTTCATGGTAACTGATTTAAGTCAAACTCAAGAAGATAACTATTTTTTATTATTTCCTCTTTTGGAATCCAAAATTTACATAGATTCCCAGAACCATGCATGTGCACACACACACACTTATGCATGTGTATGTATGTGTGAGCATGTGTGTGACCTGAACATAGGAATTAATCTGTCTATGAAACAAAAAGCCAAGGGGAACAAATAAATTTTTCATGAGTTGAATTGGTTATGGTCTGTCATTAAAATAAAAGTGACTCTATCTAAGATTTACTAAAGAATAAATAACTAGAAGATAAAGAAAACAGGAAGCACAGAAAAGCTCACTCTCTGGAATCACAACACTGAATGAATTGCTTCATTTGGGTCTAAAGAGGAGGATAAGGAAGTAGAAGGAAGGTTCTGAGTTCTGAAAAAGTCAGGGATCTTCCCTTAAATTCTGTAAACTGTCCAAGAGCAATGTGAAACTGTACAATAAACTTGTTCTTGAGTCTCTTTCACATAGTAACTAGTCCTTTATGCATAAATACAGCAATTGCACATATTTGGAGGTAAAAAGTTGGCACATTCCCATCTTGCAATCTACTTGGAGATGCATTTGTCAGCATTTTTTTGGCCTTTTCTGTCCTGTATTGGGACATTAATTCATGACAATTCACTTTGTGAAAAAGTTTATTGCTTATTAAATTGGGAAGCATTTCTTTAGCTGGAGAGTCATTAGAAGATTCCAGTGCTTGGGGAGATGTGCTGTGTCTTGTTTAATTACAAGGCCATATTATTAAATTTTCTGTAATTTTAGTTACTTAAATAATAATGGAAGATAGTTTTTAAAGACTCCTGTGTTCCATGTTAACATTCTCTTTAGACTGTTCTGTTGACATTACATTTCAGCAAAACAATTTTTACTAATAATGAAAACAAAGTGATAGAGAAAGGATAACCATCAACAGAAACATTAAAATATCCCAAATGTTAGTGTCCTAGTTTTCTTTTTAGTTGCTGTAATAAAATACCCTAATTAAAGTAATTTTAAGAGAGAAAAGTCTTGTTCAGCTACAACCCTGAAATCTAGTTAACATGAACTTGAGACAGCTTGTCAAATCCAGAGAGAATCGATATTTGTATGTTTGCATTCAGATCTCTTTCTCCGTGTTTGTTCCATTTAGGACTCAAACCTAGGGAATAATGCTGCCTGACTTTGGATGGACCTTCCTGTATTTGTCAATTTAAAAGTCCAAACAATATGCTTACAAGCCAACCTGATCTACAAAATCATCACTGAGACACTCTTCCAAATTGATCTAAGATTGTGCCAAATTGGCAGTTAAAAATTACTATCACAACCCTGACTTTTGTCAACTACACACATAAACACACCTTCTATCCTTGTCCCTGAAGTCTCATATTTATTTTATCTTAATGTGAAATAGTTCAGCCTTTAAAATCCTTATAGTCTCTAAAAAATTTTCACTTTTTCAGAAGTCAAAAATATTTAAATATTTTTAATTTTTGTAAGATAAAAAATATTACATACCCTTATATATAATTTTTCAGAGTCAATATTCATCTAAGAAAAAAGAATCAGGGCAGAGCATGACAATTGTTTTAGTTACTGTTTTATTGCCATGAAGAGATAACATGACCAAGGCACATATAGAAGAATGCATTTAATTGACGTCTTACTTACAATTTCAGTTATAGTCTATATCCCTTATAGTCTAGAACATGGTGGCAGGCAGGCATGCATGGAAACAGAACATTAAATTTTACCTAACATCTTGATACACAAACAGCAAGCAGAAACACAGAACATGACTGGGACTAATGTAAGCTTTGGAAATCTCCCAGCACATCCCCAGTGATATACCTCTTCCAATAAGGCCACAGCTCTTCTAACAAGAATACATTTTCTAATCTTTTTAAAACAGCATGTGCTGACTAAGTATTTAAATATGAGCCTATGGGGGCCATAGTCATCCAAGCTACTAAATAAAGAATAGTTTAACAGTCACATATAAGAAAATGCAGCAATGGAACACCAGATTTTTCAGCTCTATGGCATCACCTAGGACATATAATCTTCTGGATTCCAAAGGACATAGGTAGCACCATTCCTCCAGCTGTGCTACCTTATGTATATGTATAGGATATACTATTCTTATATACATGTATAGGATCTTTCTTATGTATAGGATGGACTACTCCACATTTTTAGTTTTCTTCAGCAGATGCCCCCTGGTCCTGGTGTTTCTAATAATTTATGGTCTTCCCTAAAACAAACGTTCATTTTTTACCTTCATAAATGACATTTTGGGGTATTTTTGCAGGATATTGTATCATGTTACACAATACCTCACCTCAGTTTGACTTCATGACTCATTCTGTCTTGTGTCTTTGATTTCAAAACTAGTTCCACCTGTATAATATTTATGATATTATCAATTTTTTTCCAGAGACACACTATAAGTCAACATGTTCTACATAATCTTTCATTGATATTCCTTTCCCAGGTGACTATAGATTCTGTCAAGTTAACAATAAATTAATCATCACAGTCAGTAACAGTCAGTGGTCTGAGAGTCTGATTTGCCTTCTCTTCTAAAAGTACCAGCCTAAAGGCAATGATTTTACACTATGAATAACTACACTTAGAAACCTCATTTTTCATGTTGTGGCCATATTAACTGAAAACATATTTTTAAAAATAAAGAGTCTATTTTTATTTCTTAGTTTTGTGTATATGTCATGAAGTGATATATACACACAAACACAAACATAATCTCATATATGTAAAAATTATAGTCTCTTGTTTAAATAACTCAAAAATGTTATTGTAAGGCTACATATAATTAAGAAAAAAGTTAAGAATAAGATACATTCTTTTTTGGTAAACTATACCTGTTTAGCTTTTAACCCAGCTACTTTACCTCTGAAAGTAAAATTTGCTTTGTTTTGGGCTTTTTCTCATAACATCATGGGGTGATGCCATGGGAAGAAAGGCTAAATTCTATAGTGACTTTGAGACAGATTTCATTAGAAACAAAGTCTAGTCAATAAATAGTAACAGTCAAGAAACTGTAGTTTTTTGAAATTTAGATAATTTTCTTTCCAACACCTCAGCTTTCATGAAGACTCATGTCCTTTCCTTTGTAAAAAAAGAATTTCTGTTTCAAATCTAGTAGTCTTACAGAATCTCACAGCTTGTAGATTTCTGTGGTGATGAACAGCAATATATATGTGTATGAAGAAGTAAATAGTGTGCACAAAATGGTCTTTTAAATCACTGCCCAGTGTTATTGTAAAATATTGACTTTCTCCCAACAATAAATTCACTTTTCAGACATGATCAGAATTTCAATGTGATGTAAATGGGGAGGTAGCTCTTGGTGATTGGCATTCTCCTTCCTGTCAGCCTGATTGTGGGCCCCACACATAGATTTGTAGGTTGTGCTAAGTTATTCCCTGTACCTGGAGCTTGATGGCAGGTGTAATTGACCAAATACTGACTCTAGTTAGTATTTACATGTTGAATAGTTTACTCAGGTGTTTGAGGTTTTTTTGTTTTGTTTTGTTTTGTTTTGTTTTTTTTAAAAAAAATATGTTTGTCAATAGCATTGAAAAACAAGCTGTAAAATTTCCTCAGAGCTACCCTTTCTTAATGTTCCATTATAACTGCTTATGGACAATTCTTTTTCTATAAAACATATGGGGTGATTGTTTGACTTTTTCTTTCAAGTAGGACTACAAAATGAGCTATATCTTAAAAAAATATTTTTTCCTATTGTTTGAAGTTTCCAGTTTTTGAAGGCATCTTGATTTTTATAAAACACTTTGCATATGGAATAGATGTTAAAACCTGAAGTCAACATGTACTCATAAAAATTAATTATGAAAACAATGAAGATAAATCTATGTATATCGAGAATATGATTGTTTAAACACTAAAAACAAAAGAACAGTTCACATAGTGGTTAAAACAGCAGCCAAATGTTTAACATTTCATTTCTCCATAACATACTAGAACAAATTCATTCATATCTTCATTTATTTCTTCGAAAAATGTGAAAAGTTCCGGACATGCTGTACACTTTCATATACACTTTCTGATAATTTCTTAATTAAAAAACAAAAATATTTTAATAATTTGACTATTTCCAATTTATCATAGCAGCATGTATATCCAACTCCAATTGAAGGCAAGTCTGATATAAGAATCAACTAGCAATTTTTCATATCACTAATAGGAAAATTCAAACTGTATACACTATAGAATCTTAGAAACTGGTTTTCTAGGAGCTTTGGTTATAAACAAAAATCAGTGTGCAGGTTTAAGACTAAAGAAATGACTAATGTTAACTCACTAATGGTTTTAACTTTCTTGTAAATATGTTGATACTCTAGTTTCAGCTGTATAAAAAAGTACTATTTTGTTTCAGGCATTATATATTAGTGGTTTAATACATTAAGCATTACTTTATATGGCAAGATCAATGCCTGTTGCAAATTTCATAGCTAGCCACTGTGTTATATTTGGCTCTTTAAAATGAGGTATTTTGTTGTTCATTCACTGGGACATACTAAAATGAGAGATGATGCTTTATTCATTATACACCACTGAACACATTCTATGCACAATTACACATTGAAATCTCTCAAAGCACATCTGGTCCACAGTGATTCTATATAAGCATTGGCACCTGTAGCACTGTGTACTTGAAAATAATTATTTCTGAATATATTATTGAAATTGTTACTGGAAACAATTTCTAATGATATAAAGTACAATTCTCTATAAATGTCAGTATAGCCATTAAAATTTACATTCATCCCTTTCTAGATATTTATAAACTACTATGTAAAACTGTATTATTTCGTTCCTTTTGTTATTGCAGTTTATTTTTAATTCTGTGAATGTTTTTCATGTACTTAAAGGATTTGTCTTTAAGAAAAATCTTCATTTATGGTGGTTTTGTTTTCCAAATGAATTGATCCTTTTGTGGTTATGAACAAGCTGTCTTTGTAACTTTAGTTCTCTATAAAAAATAATTTATTTTTAATTCAGCTTATATGTATGTCTGAATACATGTATATGCACATGTGTTGAGTGTCCATGGACTCTAGAAGAGGACATCAGATCTCCTGAAACTACAATTTCAGAAAAAATCATTAAGAATGACTTTCTCAACATTCATTGCCATCAACCCCTTATTTTTTTATTGTTTTCTACTCTTTATTGTATTCCTTTATGTTCCCTCTTCACATTTCTCTCCTTTATCCTCCATATCAGATGGAAGCTCTTAAAAATATTATTCATTTTATCAGTTTTGCTAAATATCTTGAACAGCTGATACAGGCACAAAAGAGATATCTGCTCAAGTAAGTAAACAGAGATTCCAGATGAAGTCTGAGATTAAAACCAAATAAAGAACAGATACAATGAGATCACAATTAGTGGCATAATTTAAGTCTTAAACCAAGTTTAAGTTTTTTTTTAAAATTCTAATTCGTCCTCAGATGTAATTTTTTGTGTGTTTAAATTTATGAATAAGTAAGGTTAAATGAAAGTTCATTTTTTTCAGAAAAGAACTTATATACATCCCATATCTAACTTTTATAGTATCATTTTCAACTATTGTACTTATGAAATCAATTTGTTTTCTTTATGTTGTAAGCTTGTAAGACCAATCTAAGAGTCTTTTTTTAAATATAACACTTACTAATACTTGAGTTTATTAGAGCATTGTCATATAATTGCACTGCTGCATAAAGTAAAATGAAAATATCATTTGGTCAAGGTGCATAAGTTATTTTTTTAGTTTTATCTGTAGTTTATCACTCAAAAAGATGAAACAATCATAAGAACTTCTGTGTATGAGCCTGTGGAATTTTATTCCCTCAGTACAAAGGCCTGTATGTTTCATTTGAGAGGGTGGAAGGAAGCATATGGAATGATAAAAAACCTGTTAAAAAGTTTCAGGTTTGAGCACGGTAACTTAGGCCCTCACAGAAAATGTCACGCACAACTAAATAAAATAGCTGAAGGAAGTGAAAAGGCATATAACAAAATTAGATGTTCTGAGGAGATATGGACAGAAGTTGTACTTAATCTGTACTGTTAAAGGCAAAGTAGATTTTTCAAAAGTCAAAGGATGCATTCACCATGAAAAATTAAGTGAAGGAAATAGGATGCATTTTAAAGCTGGAGAATAACATTTGGTGTGATTTAGCAGGTAACAGAAATCATCTGAAGGTGTGATTTTTAGAATTTTTGTGTTTTTCCCAGGATTTTGAGGCATAGTTTTCAGAAAATAGGACTCTCAGAGAAGTGTGACAAGAGAAGGTTCTTAACCACAGTGGATGACAGAGCATCTATGACTTGAAAGGTACAGGGTTTACTGGACACATAGTCTTCAGGGGATTTTATTCTACAGATACTGCCTACCAACTGCCCCCAACTTTGTCTTGATGTCTCTTTTTAGTGGGGGGGGGCTTCTTGTTTAGTGAAGCACCTTCTCATTCTTATATGCTTTGTGGATGATCAGGTAGGACCTTTGCTTACATGCCCTGTATAAATTTAATTTATTAGTTAAGATGGCAGAGTTGTGGTCTGTGGGAAGCCAACCTCTTCTCTATTCCGTGCTGTTAGATTAACTTTTAAGCCTCTTAGAAATGGAGTGCTGAGAGCAAACAAATACAACCTGATTAAATTTTTAAGTAAATACTAGACAAAAATCACATGGAAATCTGTGTAGTCAATACACTAAAAAAGACTGTACTATTGACATTAATTAAAAGTTCATCACACTGTATCCCATACAAAAAGTGCTATATTTTATTTAATTCTTAGAAGTGGGTGGCACAGTAGCAAATTCAGTGAAATTTTAGGAGACCAAATGAAGATGAATACTGGTTCCCAATAGTATCATTGGATGGCACAGTAGCAAATTCAGTGAAATTTCAGGAGACCAAATGAAGATGAATACTGGTTCCCAATAGTATCATTGTAAGGAAAGCTAAAGGTCCAAGACATTGATGCTAAAGATTTCCCCTCTTTCAATGACATAAGAATGCTGTTGCTTAACGTCCACTAATAAGTGTGTACATCCCCTGCTTAACTTTCTGGGTTTCTGAGACCTTGCTCAGGAGAATATTCTTCAAATCCATCCATTTGACTGCAAATTTTAGGATATCACTTTTTTTGTACTGCTGCATAGTATTCCATTGTGTAATGTACCACAGTCTGTTAATCCATTCCTCAGATGAAAACCTGCATGGGACTGAACTAAGTACTCTGAATGTGGAAGACAGTTTGCGGCTTGGGTAGATTGTGGTGCCTATGGCAGTGGAACCAGGATTTATCTCAAGTACATGAACTGGCTTTTTGGAGCCCATTCCCTATAGAGGGATACCTTGCTCAGCCTTCATATGGTTAAAGGGTTTAGTCCTGCCTCAACTTGATATGAAGACTATATTGACTCTCTGTGGGAGGCTTTACCCTCTTAGAGAAGTGGATTAGGGGTATGGTGGGGGGGAATCTGGGGGCCAGTAGGAGGAGGGGAGGGAAGGGGAACTGTGGTTGATATGTAAAATTAAAAAAAAAACCTTTTAAATAAATAAAATTTAATGTTTAGCCACAGTAACATCTATTGTCTATAAGATGGTGTAATTGAGTATGTATATGTATATTTATTTAGAGACATATACATTAATTTATTGTTGTTTATTCCAGTAATGTATCAACTAATAATTACTCATAGCAAATGATGAATTTATCTGAACAACTTATTTAATATACTCAATGCTTGCTAGTTTTCAAACCAACACAAACATTGTTATTTTGACTATTTTGATAAATGACTAGAGTTAAGAAAAACATCTAAAAGAGACAGGATATTTTCAAGGTCATTCTGAGTGATACTTACTGAGAAAAAAAAAGAATCAATGCCCCATTCAATTATATGGAACACATAATAAGAAATTGCAGGCTGCATATGTGGGTGGCATCCCTGAAGAACATGACAGCAACACACAGACTTTCAGCTGCAGAGAAATGAATCTTTAAAACAGTCACAAATTAAGGGCTCTATTAGTGACCATCACACAAACTAAGTCTCATGGAAAGATGTAAATCTTTCATATTGTGTAACAAGACATTAAGTGATTGTTTTCTGGCTACCCAGTGAGGTACTGCCTTTGTTCTTGACAAAAAGTAGCTTCTTTAGAACAAAGTTAAAATAAAATAAAATCTAAGACAGATGATCAGGGTGCTAAACACAATTCTGAAGTGCCACAAGGTCAAAGTTCTATAATGGTAAAATGTCAGTTTCAGAAGATATTTTCCAATTGTGTTTTCTATTACTGTTCTGTGAGATTCTTTTTGGTGAATCAGTTCACTTCTATTCAAAGATGTATTTCTGCTTCTTGTATGGGTCATTATTTTTCCTCATATTCTCTCTGTAGGTCAGGCTTTTATCCTGTACTTGAATTACTTTACAGCCTTGCAATTGGTTTTCCTGACTAACCTATCTCCATATTCCTTCTCTTTCTTTCAGAAGCACCCTTTAGGAATACAGTGGCCGCCATGCTGTTTGCTGTGTAATATCCTTAGTAACGCATTACTGATGATAATCTGGCCAACACTGAAACTGTGTGCTTTCCTCTTGACATTCCTTCATATGTGAGTTCAGCCATTGCCAGAATTTAGAATGTATCCTAGAGTTCTGCAAACCTTTTGGATAGAATGCTTTAGCAGGTTAAGACCTACAGTTATCCATGATGCACATGCTTCTATGAAATTTAATATTTTCAAGAGTAACCCTTGTTTGTGTTATGTCTCCCACAGACTCATGTGTTGAACACTTGCTCTGCAGATGTTTGTATTGTTTTGAAATGTGACGGAATGCCTAGATGTCATATATAAGCCACTACAGACATGTCTTTGCAGACCTTTCTCATTTCAGTCTCGAATTGCCTGCTTCATAGCATAAGTGATGATATATGTAATTCTGCTGCAGTTCTACCATCAAGTGCCATGTGCCATGGACTTGTGACCATAAACTATTGAAATCAGAGTGAAAAGGAGTGGCAGGAGGGGGAAACAAGGGGATGCATGGATTAAAAAATGAGACTTTATTCATAATAATAAAAAAAAATCTAATCAGGCTGGAAAGATGGCTCAGAGGTTAAGAGCACTGACTATTCTTCCAGAAGTACTGAGTTCAATTCCCAGGCATCACAACCATCTATGATGACATCTGGTGCCTTCTTCCGTATACTGTATACATAATAAATAAATAAATCTTTTAAAAAACAAATATACTAGTCCAAATAAATTCTTCCTCCATCAAGTAGCTTTATTAGGACCAGTATCATATTGGTGAGAAAGATAGCTATCATATCAATAGTAGTTACTCTTAGTATTAATAATTATAAAAACCTCTTTGTACTTTGAAGAATACTCTGTTATATACCATATATTGGACAATTACCTTGAATTAATTATATTAATTAGAGATATACAACCTGTCATTGAGAACATATTTAACCACTAATTAAACTACCTTTGGACTTGTTTACAATTAATCCAATAAGACTAAAATGTGGCAGAAGCATGACTTACATCTGTGTGTTTAATACTAAGATCCTTACTAATACATAGATGTCTTTGTACACATCTAGAGAGGTATAGTTGTTTCCTTAAACTTTACTGATGTATGCAAGTGTTTTTTCAAATTATTGATCTAACCAAAAGATTAAATTATTCTCTTTGTACCTTCAATATTTAAAAATTATATACAATGCATTTATTAAATCCAATATGCTATAGCTCTATAATAGCCTATTATTTCATAAGATACGATGTAAATTTTGTGCTTTTCATTTTTATTGAGTAATAAGAAACACATATTATCATTAATTGTCAATAATGATACATGTATATGTTATAAAGATCCTAGCCTTGTTTGGAATTGTTTAAAAAGCTAAATGAAGATTTAATAAAAATATTTTTCCTAATGTTTTGTTTTGGTATCTAACTATACCTTGCATTATTGAAGTACTTTTAAAATACACATTGTAAATGGGCAAATATTAGAATTAATATTTTAGTTTCCATGAAGATGATTAAAACCATAATTATAGAATGTTGACTCTTTACTCATATTTCTCATTTTTTAATTTTTTTTATTGTGACCTTGGCCTCTTTAAAATCTTTATTGAAATTCTATAACTTGCATCATAAAACTGATCACAAATGATGATTGATTTTCTAATTTATTTATTTTTTGCACTAAAAATAATTTTATAAGTGTTCTGAATATTTTGGTCTTATCTTACTATTCAGTTGATATTAGCTATTTTTCAGTATTCATCCTCCTATACCTTATATACATTGAAATATTACCTCTGTGATATTGACTGTATGATAAAGTCATTTTTCAGCATGCTTCTGTTGAGGCTGTTTGTATAGACTTGGGGGCATTTCACATTCTGCTCCTGAAATACTCTCCATTGATTCTATGGGTGACTGTTAGCAGTCCCTACTGTTAGGTATGAATGAAAATCACCATGTTAAGAAAATTATACATGTTATAGCAGATGAGAAATGTCAGAGATTTCAACTTTAAATGAGACCAGTGTAGACAGTGGTAGAAATATTGAGACAGCTTTGTTTTGTACTTGCTTTCTGCCTTATGTCCTTTCCATAAAAAGTGGCATTCCTTAATTTTTTCCAATTTTTTGTTTATATTTTTTGATTACCCACACTATATTAAGAACAAAGCAAAGTCCCATAAGTCACAGTAGAGTAACAACTTGGAATTTTTGCTCTGTTTTTTATTATTATTATGAATAATTTCACATTTTCTATATGTGTATATCCTTGATCAAGGTCTCTTCCCCCTCCAAACCCCTCCAGCCACTGTCTCTTCTCCACATCTCCCTATCTCCTCCCCAGCAATGGCCAGAGGTCCCAAGGTCACAATATGGCTTAGTTCAGCATCCACTCCTGGCAGAAACAGTTACCTCACCCCAACATCAAGACTGTGTCAGGTGTTCCTCTAGAAGGAGTGGGATCCAAGGTGCTGGTCCGAGGTGTTTCAGATCCCAAGCTGTTCAATGGTTGTGGTTTGCAACTTGGACATGCTTTGCTTTTTTTGCTTTTTTTGTTTAGTATCCACTAATGAGTGAGTACATCCCCTACTTTTCTTTCTGGGTTTGTGATACGTCGCTCAGGAGGATAGTCTCCAAATCCATCCATATGCATCTTTAGGGTATACACCCAGAAGTGGTATTGCTGGATCCTTGGGGAGATTGATTCTCACTTTTCTGAGAAACTGCCATACTGCATTTGAGAGTGGCTGAAGAAGCTTACACTCTTACCAACAACAGAGGAGTGTTCCCCTTGCTCCAGAACCTCTCCAGCATAGGCTGTCTTCTGTGTCTTTTATCTTAGCCAATCTGACAGGTGTAAAGTGGTATCTCAAAGTTGTTTTGATTTGCATTTCTCTATGGCTAAAGAAGTTGAGCACTTTTTCTTTTTTTATGTAGCATTCCATTTATTTTCTGCAAATCAGAAAATGCAAAGTAAAGAATAAAGACAAACCCATATAAGACAGATGGCTCGTAGGACAGGTGTACTCTGAACTCTGTTATCTTGAACTTGATTACAGTCTATGGAAATGCTGCCTGGCTCATAAGAAAGCATCTGGAATTTCTTTATGAGTCACTATGATTGATGGTCATCTTTATTGATCATTGGGCAATTGTAGTGTGTGTTTTTAATCCTGTCACTCAGGAGGCAGAGGCAGGTGGATCTCTGTGAGATCAAGACCAGCCTGGTTTGCAAAGTGAGTTCCAGGATGGCCAGGGCTACACAGAAAATGGATGGATTTGGAGAATATCCTCCTCAGCACTTTTTCAAGTACCTTTCTGCCATTCATAATTCTTCTGATGAGAATTCCCTTTTTAGTTCTGAACCGCATTTTTTGATTTGGTTATTCAAGGTTTTATGCTCTAGTTTCTTGAGTTCTCTATATATTTTAGAGATCAGTCTTCTATCACTTGTAGGATTGGTGAAAATCTTTTCCCATTCTATAGGCTGTCGTTTTGTCCTATTGACAGTGTTCTTGGCATTACAGAAGCTTCTCAGTTTCAGAAGGTCACACTTATTGATTGTTGTTCTTCATGTCTGTGCCACTGGTGTTATATTTAGGAAGTGGTCAGCTGTGCCAGTTCGTTGAGTCTCTGTCTGGTTAACATATCCAGGTGTGAAAGTGGGGTATTAAAGTCTCCCACTATTAGAGTGTGAGAATTGATGTGGGATTTGAGCTTTAGCAGTTTTTCTTTTACATAAGTAGGTGCCCTTATATTAGGGGCATAAATATTCAGGATTGAAATCTCCTCTTGACCAATTTTTCCTGCGATGAATAAGCAATGTCCAACTTGGTCCCTTTTAATTGCTTTTAGTTTTGGCAACCACAGCTTGTTTCTTAAGAGTCATTTGATTGGAAAAATCTTTTCCCATTCCTTTAGTCTTAGCCTGTGTCTCTCTTTGTGGTTGAGGTGAGTTTCTTGTATGCAGCAGAAGGATGACTTCTGTTTTGGTATCCATCTTGTTACTGTGTGTCTTTTTATAGGTGAGTTGTGTCCATAGATATTAAAGGATATTAGTGACCACTGATTGATATTTTCTGCTATTTTTGGTGGTAGCAAGTATTTATTTTATTCCTCTGATCTTTTCTTCTGTGGGATTATTGAATGTTTGTGGTTTGACGAGTGTATATGGGATCCTTATGTTGGAATTTCCCTCTAATTCTTTCTGAATCGCCAGATTGGTAGATAGGTGTTGTTTCAGTCTGACTTTGTCATGAAATATCTTGTTTACTCAGTCTATGGTGATTGATAATTTTCCTGGATATAGTATTCTATGTTGGCAGCCATGCTCTTTTAGTGTCTGTTTAACTTCTGACAAAGCCTTTCTTGCTTTCATCATTTCCATTGAATAGTCAGGAGTTATACTGATTGTTCTGCCTTTATAAGTAAGTTGGCCCTTTTCTTTTGCAGCTTTTAAATTTTGTCTTTGTTCTGTATGTTTTGTGGCTTGATTTCTATGTGGTGAGCATACTTTTTTGGGGGGGGCAATATCTATTTGGTGTTCTGTAAGCTTCTTTTATCTTTATAGGAATTTCCTTCTTTAAGTTAGGAAAGTTTTCTTCTATAATTTTATTGAATACATTATCTGTGCCTTTGAGCTGGTATTCTTCTCCATCTTCTATTCCTATTATTCTCAAGTTAGTTCTTTTCATGGTGTCCCAGATTTCCTGAACATTTTGTGTTATGGCCTTTTTTTGAATTTAGTGTTTTCTTTGACTGATGTCTCTATTTCCGCTACTGAGTCTTCTACTCTAGAGATTTTCTCTGCCATCTCTAGGATTTTGTTGGTTATGCTTGTATCTGTAGTTTCAGCTATTTTCTCCAGATTTTCTACTTTCATCTTTGCTTCTTTTTGTTTTTTTTTTATTGCTTCTATTTCAGTTTTTAGTTC
>PVIH01014888.1:37760-52034 GCA_004025045.1 Sigmodon hispidus
AAAAAAAAAAAAAAAAAAAAAAAAAAAAAAAAAAAAAAAAAAAACTTTATTTATTTATTTATTTGCCTTGGTGTTTGCCTGGAACTGGAACTACAGACAGTTGTTAGCTGCCATGTGGGTGCTGGGAATCAAACCCGGGTCCTCTGGAAGAGCAGACAATGCTCTTAACCGCTGAGCCATCTCTCCAGCCCCAGTAACTATTACTTGTATAGAAGAAAATGATATCTCTGGTTCCCTTTAGAGTTTGGATGACTTGAAACCTATAAGATCTAAAGATGTGAAATCCTAAATTCTTTATAAGAATTCTTTTTAATAACTATAATTTAGTTTTATTCTTACAATAGGTATGTGTACCTAAATGCCCCTCAACTGGAGAATGGATTAACAAACTGTGGTGCATCTACACAATAGAGTACTACTCAGCAGTAAGAAAAAATGATATCCTGAAATTTGCAGCAAAGAGTGAATTTGGAGAATATCCTCCTGAGCATGGTATCACAAACCCAGAAAGAGAAGTAGGAGATATACTTACTCATTACTGGACTTTAAAAAAAAAAAAAAAAAAAGATGTCATTGTATAGAAGAGCTCAAGGCTAAATGACACAGTGCTTCACTTCTGCATTGATGGCCTCTTGCAGGGGTGTGGGTGAGGAAGGTCTTGTTTTCTTTAAGCTGGGGGGGGGCACAGGGAGTTTAATTTTGTTGCAGTAACTAAATGAGCAGCATGATTTTCTGTAAATGGGGAGATCATAGGAGTGGGTATGAAACTGAGAGGACTTTTAACTGAGTTTGATGGGGTGCATGATGTAAAATCATGAAATATTAAATTTTAAAAAAGTAAAAGAAAGAAAGAGAGCAAGCTAAGCAATAGCACTAAAAATAGATATGTGTATTATTTTTATTTACTGAAGATAAAGTAAAAGTTATCTGACTAACCTATTCCTCAGTTTGTCTTTCTTGGCTTTTTAAAAGTAAGTTTATTTTTGCTATTACTCACATTGTCAATAGTTATTGTCAATAGTTATCAAGAAAGTTTTCTTACAAAATATTTTACTTATATCACCAAATCACTCAAAAAACCTTATATGTTTTGTAATAATAGAAACACCAGATCTCATTTGAATCTTTTTTCCACTTGGGCTTTATTAGGTTCAAAGGTAAAGTGTGGCCTTTGTGAATGCTGATGCCTTCCTCAAACAATTGTTTTTTTTGATTTTGTTCATAATGTTTATTCACATATCTATTACATAAAAAAGTTTCACTTCATGATATTTTCTCTTGATAATTACCATGTTGTTTCTTCAAATTTAAATATAGTTTCATAAGGAGATATATTTCTCAATCAATTGAAATGGCCTTCCATGCAGGGAATTTTTTAAAAAGAAAGAAAAGTGTAACTGAGGCATACATAACTTTTAAATTTGACCATGGTTGTACATGATGTGATTGTATCAGGATTTTTCAGAGTCTATTAAATTTGATCTTATACTTGGTCAATGAGTAGTTATATCTTCATTTTGTACAGACCTATAATATTTAATATAACCTTAAAATGTTTGCATGTTACATAAAGATTACTAGTACAATGATGTTATTTAATAGTCCTGTTTAGTAAGTTGGATAAGTTTTTTCTAAATTATCCACACATCATGTATAAAATTCTTATATGAACACAGGGCAGTTGTAAGTCCAGTTGTAAAATATCAGTATAATAATACAGCTCTATTTTTGTTGCTGTGATTAGTTCTGTACTCCTATAAAACAATATTTGTATGTGTGTGTTTATATTTCTGAGAAACCATATTGAAAGACAAAATAATGGACGTTTGAATCCTGGATATTTCTTGAGATCTGTATTCCTTTGATAATTTTTAACTACTCAAGGCTTTAATTCTAAAGACACTAGTGATGTCATTTGCCAAGCTTTTTCTTTTCTCTTGTTGCATATCAAATTGAAAAACCCAAAATGGCTTTTCATAATATAATTAGCGTTTTGTAGTCTCCTTGATCATGAAAGGTTTGGCTTAGATTTTTGCTCAGAACCTATCAATAAAAACCTAGGGTGTTACATGGGGTGGCTCTATTGTGAAGTTTCCACAAGAGAAGTGTTCATTTTCCAAAGTCCTTCAGGCGTTGCATAAATGTCATTATGGGTGAAGATCTGTGTGTTACCAAATCATGACTGTGGTTGTATCAGGTTCTAGAATCTTCATTCTTTGCCTTGTGGTCCTCTCCATAGGTGTCTCTGTTCAGGCTAAAATGCAGTCCTATATACATAAAATTTCCAGCATTACATATTGATTTAGCTATGTTTAATTTGTTATAAGCTTATTGTTTTCACCTGCACCTAAGGGGATGATGTAACTCATTGTGACCCGCTGAAAGCTATCTATAGGACAACTTCTCCAACTGCATGAAAGAATATAGCTGGTGTAAAACATAGAAAGCTGCTATTTTATCAGCGTTTTTCTCCGCCTTTGCTCAATGTTCTACACAGCTGTAACATAAACATTTTTGATAGTAACCAAGTCATCAGAAAATTCTTAAAAAAATAATTGTACATTTTTTCACATTGACAGTTCAGTAGGACATTAGCATTTCTTAGCCATTTTTAATTTTAATAGCATAGTGAGTGCTTTTGTCATTCCATCTAAGCAGTGACAATGATGGCAACACTTATACTTGTCAGTTCTGTTTGATCTGCATGATCCTTCTGAATACTAAAGTGTATTTTTTATAGCACTGGGGAAATGGAAGCATGCCCCTATTCTCTCCATGAAATGAGAAAATAAGACCATGATTTGGTTCATTTGCCTGAAATAAAAGCTAATAATGAGAAAAATACATTTTAAGTAAAATTTGGATGAATTTACTTTCATATGATGACTGTATTGATTTGATATTTAAATGTCCCTACTACTAGAAAATTATCTTACAGTTTATTTAAAGAATTTTTTATGAACATTAAGAAAAAGATATTTTGGGGTGTGTGTGCAGGTAGATTTTGGAATATTGTTATTATGCATCATTTTGGAACCTTTTATAATAAAGATATTCTAACTTCACTGATAATGTTCATACTTAGTAATGATTAGTAATGAAGTGAGGTAGATTCTGTGTACTAGAAAGTTGTGAACTGCATCATTGAATTTTGCTAGTTGTGAAAACGAAACTATTTTCAGAAACTGTTTAGAATCCAGAAATTGGTAAATATCTTGAAGAATAAGACAATTTCCCATGTGTTTACTATGTTTTCTAGTATTTAAACCTGACAAGCTTTGAACGTCTCTTTAAAGTCCTTAAAGATTATATTTCTTTCAATGTGTAACAAGAAAAGTCTTTACTGTTTTTTTCATTGACATCTTTTTAGTATGTTAATTTGATTTATTATTAAAGGTAACTTTGCCATTTAGTGAAATAACATACCTTATTTGTGAGTTACTCAAATTTTGAATTTATACATCTAGGAACTTTAAGTTTTTAGAGGTTAACTGTGTGAGGTCAAGGCTTTTAGTTTGATCTTTATATGACTAATATAAGCAATTAATATTATACAGACTGAAATGAAGAGTTGATCTACTTCAAAGAACTACACAAGTAGTTGTTTTCTCATTAGATTAGACATTAATAATTTTATATTAAATGTAAGAAAATAAATATATCAAGAGAAGAATGATAAAGAAAATGCAGTGTATACACAAAGTAGAAATATTACTTTTTTTTTAAAATGACTAATAGCAAATTTTTGTTTCCTATGTTGTCCAGGCTCTTTTTTTTTTAAACTAGCATTTATAACAACTTACAGATTCTGTTACCAAATGTTATCATCCCAAAGCTTTGATTGACTCTGGTCAGCTAGATACTAAAGCTAGCTGACTTATCACAAGAGAAGAAGGTAGGTTCTATAACTTTGTATCTCATTAAAACAAAGAAGATTGTAACTGAGAAGGCTACATTCAGTAGAGAAATTTAGTGCAGATTTCTATCTAAACATGTACAACAGGTCAATATACCTAAGTATTTAACATTTACTGTGAGAAACTTAGAAATAGTAAAATAATAAAAGAAACTGAGAGTAAACACTTCTAATGATCTATTATTAAATAGACTCCAGATAGTAGAACTTCCTTAGTCATAGGAGATGGGGTGTTTTCATTCCTTTCAAATGGTCCCTAATCCATCCAAACTATTTTTATAAGATAAAATGCTGTGATCCTACCAAAATTAAGTATTCTATGGGAAGTAAATTCTCTTCAAATAAAGATTTATATGGAAGATAATAAAACATAAAATCAGTATCAAATTATCATACAGCACTCCATAATTATATGATGTGGGATATCTTCCTGTATGCTGTGATATTTAATTATCATTTGTTTTTTAATACTTTTTTATTATGAATAAAGTCATATTTTTTATCTATGTATCCCCTTATTCAGACTCCATTCCCTTCCCACACCTCCCAGTCATTCGCTCTTCTCCCCATCACTTAATCTCCTCCCCAGCAAGGGCAGGAGGTCCCAACGTGGCTTAGTTGAGCATCAACTCCAGGCATATCTGCTTTCCTCACCCCAACATCAAGACTGGGCTAAATGTTCCTCTGGAGGAAATGGGCTCCAAGTTGCTTGTCCAAGATGTTTCAGATTCTAAGCTGTTCAGATAAATATATGTGGCACATAAATATAGGCAGGTTACAAGTGGTACACATAATAAGTAAAGCAAATAATTCAGCAAAAATGACTATTTCAAAAGGAGATGCCAATACTCAGTTTTTATCTTGTCGTTCAACTTCTATAAAATACATTCAGACTTTAATATTACTGGATTCTTTTTTTTTTTTTTTTTTTTTTTTTTTTTTTTTTTTTTTTTTTTTTTTTTTTTTTTTTTTTTTTTTTTTTTTTTTTTAAAACTTTATTTATTTATTATTTATTTGCCTTGGTGTTTGCCTGGAACTGGAACTACAGACAGTTGTCAGCTGCCATGTGGGTGCTGGGAATCGAACCCGGGTCCTCTGGAAGAGCAGACGGTGCTCTTAACCACTGAGCCATCTCTCCAGCCCCATATTACTGGATTCTAATAACTTATTTTCTAGTTTTAAATACTTTGTGAGAAATTATGAATTTATGAAATAAAAATATGTAAATATTGAGAGCCATATATCTCAGTGGCTTTGATTTATAGTATATGAATATATACCATTTGATATTGTGATTACAATTTTAAAAACACTTTTGTTAAAATATTAAAAAATAATGTTACACAATATAAGTTATAGTAGGTCTCATAATGGCATTCAATAATTAGCACATTAATTAATTTTGGACTGTAACTTGTGTTAACAGTTTTTTAAGACTTTTTTGCCTTCACCAGTGTTCATGTTGCCTACTTATTACTAGTAATAAATTATTTTTTAAGTTTTATGTGATGTCTCATACTGTATTTTAAATTTCTTGGAAGCACTTTCTCTCATATTATCATCTTGTTCTAGAAACTTTCTTCCTCTTTCTCTAAGGCAGATAATAAAATGTTGGAGGATAGGAGAGTTGGATGAGCAGTTGAAAGAACTTGCAGCACTTACAGAGAACTCAAATTCAGATCCCAGCTCATACATGATTGTAGCAGGAAATCTGAAGCTACACAGATAAACTGCACTGGAGTGCTGAGCCAGGCTGAGTGTGGTCAACTGGGGGGAAACAACAAAAGAGGGACGAGCCAGAAGATGGAAGTGGACACACATTGCTGGACGAGTGGTGTGGGGTAGGAAGAACCATCTGGCTGGGATCCCTCCTGCTCTCTGCAGTTAGGATCACTCCGGCTCTCCACGGCTGGGATTGCTCTTGCTCTCCACGGCTGGGATTGCTCCTGCTCTCTGCTTCTCTGCTCTTCTGGTGCCTTTTCTCCTCCTCCCCTGGAACAATCCCTGTTCTGTAAGTAACTTTTAAATAATAAACCTTATTTAGCATATATTTCATGGTGGGTTAGTACCGCAATAATTGGTGGCCTGACGTGGTGCTGACTCCACGGAACCCGGCCGTGTTCCTCAGCCTCAGAGTGAGCGGCTATTTTGGTTTCGGGACTTGCTCTCAGCCATGTGCGGATCTGTGCTCGAATCTCCTGAGAGACCGGATTGAGCCAATTGCGGTGGCGAATGCTGGTAAGATTTGTTGAAGAAAACAAAGGCTGCTCAAGGAATCGCTTAAGGCACCGCTACTGGCACTGCTGATTGCAATTGTGACACCTGCAGGCCATAAGTCCTCATTACATCTGAGTAAGGTAACCTTTTTTCTTTTCTTTCACAATGTCTGACCAAATAAATGTTCAGAATTTTACCCATTTTTTCACAATGGTGATAGAGGATTATTTTCAGGATTATGCATTTGGAGGCTATCTCAACCCAGGAGTTGTTTTGCTTTTTTTGTGTGATAATATACTTTATACTTTCCCATATTAAAGGATCCCAGCATAGAGATGAACACATTCCCCATAGGGGGTATGAGACTAAGATGTGTGACATGGATGAACATATTAAGACAATTAAGAAGCTTATTGCCTCCATAGAGGAGAGGTCTACATTGGTTAGAGAGGAATACAGAGCTTATATTGATCAAAAATTTAAGAAACTGGATCAGAAAGTACTAGAACATGTAGATGTGGGGAATGAGAGAATTTTCCAATCTATAAAATTTTTGGAGAGGTCATTTATAGAGGACTTTAAAACATTGGAAAAGACCATTACTGCTAGGTTACAAGATCATGAGGGTCGTATGGAGATTTGAGAAAAGGATTTTGAGGCAACATCTGCTCAAGACAACCCAGAGCCCCTTCTTAAAAGATGCTTCAGTAGGGAAGGTACCCTACCTAGAGTGGTTACAATGAGGGGACTACACCCTACTATTCCAACTCTATTCCCAGTTGTGGCAGAGACCAAAAGATCAAAATCACATGGAAGGGCTTCAGACAATGAAGGATATACTTATGAACCTATCCACATAAAGGATCCAAAAACAATAAAGGAAGCCATAGTGACATATGGTGTACAATCATCTTTTGTGAAGCAATACATAAATTTATGGTCAGCACAGTATCGGGTAATTCCTGGTGACTGGAAGAATTTGGCAACCGCAGTGTTGAATGATAGTGAAAGCTTGCAGTGGAAGAATTGGTTTAGGGAAGAGGCTAAAGCCTTGGAATCTCGATATCAAACTGGGAATGTTACCATCTCCAAGGACCAAATCCTTGGGGAAGGCCAGTTTGCTGATGTAACAATTCAGGCTACTTATGAGGACCATGCTCTGTTGCTGTGTCGTACTGCTGCCTTAAATGCTTGGGAAAGGGTTTTAGACCCAGGACAGAGAATTGAGTCATATACTCAGATTAAACAATGTCTGAAGGAACCTTATACAGACTTTTTACAGAGGTTGACTCAGGCTGTAAATAGAGCAGTGTCAGATACAGAAGTTCAGAAACAATTGATGCTCTATTTGTCCTTCAATCATGCTAATATGACATGTAAAAAATTGATCATGCCATTAAAGATCAAAGGTGCACCCATAGAAGAATGGATTCAACTTGCAATTAATGTTGAATATCTACACTCTGATGAAGAGAATTGGGTAGGACAAGCCATTGCTAATGTTAAGGTGAGAAATCAAAGCATTATTTGTTTCAATTGTGGTAAGCCAGGCGATATAAAGAGGAATTGTAGGCAAGGCATATATGGGAATTCTCCCAATCCCAGGAGTGACTTAAACAGAAGGTCACTACCTCCTGGACTATGTAGGAGATGTAACAAAGGCAGACATTGGACAAAAGAGTGTAGATCTATAAGAGACATAGATGGCAAGCTTTTAACATTGGGAAACATAACTCGGGGCTTCCCTTGGGAAGCCCCCTAGAGTCAGACCTCCAGGCCAAAAACAGTTCAGTCATATCCAGTCACAGTGGAAGAGCAGCTTTCTCAGGATCAATAACAAAACCCAAGCCTGAAACAGTAGACCATGTAGCCATAGACAATAGATCACCCTTACAGGAGAAATTGATGGTATCCAGTAAACCAATAAAACACATATTTTGGCACACCTCCATAAATGAACAAAGACCAAAGTTAACCATAAGAATAGACAATATTTTTATGCAAGGTTTAGTTGACACAGGAGCTGATGTTTCGATCATAACTTCACAGGCGTGCCACCCCAGGTGGCCTCTGAAGGAGGAAGATGTTCAATTTTTAGGTATTGGGACATTGTCTCAGGTAAAACGGAGTATAAGATGGCTCAAATGCATAGGACTAGAAGGACAGAGAGGAAGATTGAAGCCATACATGGCCAATATAACAGTGAACTTATGGGGTCCTGACCTACTACAACAATGGAACATTCAAATTAAGATCCCTCCAGGCTTAAATATCAACCAAAGACCCAATCATGACCTTGAAAGCAGTACCTGAAGAGGCTATGTAAAACATCCGCTGGTTATTCATGTTGCACAACAATGCAATCTCAAAGCTGCAGGCAACCCAATGACACTAACAGCACTGCCTTTGAAATAGTTGACAGACAAACATATTTGGGTCCAACAATGGCCTTTGACAGAGGAGAAATTGCTAGCCCTAGAACAATTGGTACAGGAGCAGTTACAAGCTCAGCATATTGAAGAATCAACTAGCCCATGGAATTCCCCCATATTTGTGGTCAAGAAGAAATCTGGGAAATGGAGAATGGTGAAAGATTTAAGAGCAATTAATAAGGTGATCCAGCCCATGGGCACCTTACAGTCTGGTATACCTTTACCTTCTTTGCTACCTAAAGGACGGCCTACTGTAGTTATTGATCTGAAGAACTTTTTTTTTTTTTTTTTTTTTTACCATACCTCTACAAGAACAAGATAAAGAGAAGTTCGCTTTCACGATGCCTACTTTCAATAATTCACACCCAGTAAAATGGTACCAATGGAGGGTCCTTCCACAAGGGACGTTGAATGTCTGACAACCATTAGAAGTGATATGCAGATAATTGCCACAGTCTATCATTTACCATTATATGAATAATATACTGTTTGTGAACCCAGACATAAACACCTTAGAAAGACTGTTTGAAGAAGTGAAGGTGTTGCCTGATTGGAGACTTCACATTGCCCCTGAAAAGATACAAAGAGGGGATTCTGTCAATTATTTGCGATATAAAATAGGCTTGCAAACAATTAGACCTCAGAAGGTACAACTTAAGAGGGACAGATTAAGGACACTTAATGCTTTTCAGAATCTATTAGGGGATATCTCCCACATATGACCAGTTATTGGTATTAAAAGCTATGAACTGGTTCATTTGTTCAAAACTTTAGATGGAGATAAGGATCTGAACAGTCCCAGGGAATTCTCTGCTGAAGCTGAGAAAGAATTAGCATTGATAGGAAAGAGATTACAAGAAGCACATGTTAACCCTATAGACCGAGACCTTGACTGCATCCTGGTTATTTTGCCTTCTCAATATTCCCTTTCAGGAGTCATAATGCAAAGAGAAATTATTATATTAGAATGGATATTTCTGCCAAGTAGACCAAAAAAAAACCTGAAAACATACATTGAAAAGATTTCAGATTTGATCTTCAAAGGAAAATTCAGGCCTCAACAATTGACTGTAAAGAATCCGGCAGAAATTGTTGTAACTTTGACCAATGAGGAAATTGATCGATTATGGGCAGACAATGAACCTTGGCAAAAAGCCTGTAGTGGTTTTCTGGGGGAGACTAATAATAAATATCCCGAAGCAAAAGTATTCCTTTTATAAAGAAAACTAATTGGATTTTCCCCCGTGTGGTATAGGATAAACCTATTTCTGGAGCTCCTACATTTTTTACTGATGCAAATAAAACAGGAAAGGCTGGTTATAAATCAGAAAACTTCAGTAAGGTGACACAAAGTCCTTATGATTTTGTTCAGAAGGCAGAACTGTATGACATTATTATGGTGTTATTGGATTTTACTGAACTTCTTAACCTGATAACTGACTCTCATTATGCAGAAGGAGTTGTATTTCATATTGAAACTGTTGACTTTACTCCTGATGATACAGAATTAACCTTTTTGTTTGTACAACTAAAGGATACCATCAGAAATAGAACACATCCTAAGTATATAACACATATAAGGGCTCATTCAGGCCTTCCTGGCCCTTTAGCACAGGGTAATGATGAGATTGATTGGTTATTGATAGGGAATGTGGTAGAAGCCTCAGAATTTCACAAGAAGCATCATGTCAATAGCAAGGGATTAAAGAGGAGTTTTCCCATCCCTTGGCATCAAGCCAAGGAAATTTTGTGAAAGTGTGACAAGTGTTCCCTTTACAATCAACTGTCCTTACCCGCTGGGAGTAATCCTAAGGGTACAAGGAGCAATGAGATTTGTCAGATGGATGTGTTTCACTTCCTGAAATTTGGTAAGATGAAATACGTTCATCATACCATTGACACCTACTCAGGAATGCAGTAGGCTACCACCCTGAATTCTGAAAATGCTAATGCAGTACTCACTCATCTTCTGGAAGCCATGGCCATATTGGGAATTCCTGATTAAATTAAGACTGACAATGCTCGAGCATATGTTTCCCAGAAAATGAAGCAGATTTTTGGATATTATGAGATAAATCACCTTACTGGGATACCACACAATCCCACTGGACAGGCAGTTGTGGAAAGATCCCATCATTCCTTGAAAGAGATGCTTCATAAACAGAAAGGTGGTATAAAAAAAACCTAGGGAGAGATTACATAGTGCCTTGTTGACATTAAACTTTCTTAATGCTGATGAAAAAGGAACTTCAGCTACAAAGAAACACTGGGTAATAGAAAGGACTTCTGAGTTGAATCAACCTGTTTATTTCAAGGATGTACTAACTTCAGAATGGAAGCCAGGGCATGTGCTTCCTTGGGGTAGGGATTTTGCTTTTGTTTCCACAGGAAAAGAGAAAATATGGGTACCAACAAGATTGATAAAGAACCGATTCGAAAGGAGAACCCTCCTGAGGAGAAGGAGTAATGGCTCATCTACCAATAAGATAATTGGATATGTGGTAAGGAACATTCACTTAACTAAGGTGGGGCAGAGTCTTAATTTTGTTTTTACAGAAGTATGGATACAACCCTCTTCACAAAGCTAAAAGGATGCTGAATGCTCAGACTTCTGAAATGTTAAATGTTAAAAGGACTACAGGTGATTACAAGGACACCTGACACTGACAGGTGCTAAGGGTAATTTCTCTATTCTCACAACTGTACATCTATATCTAATGATTATGTATTTATGTATTTAAAGGAGGTCCTAGTTTGGTAACAAAAAAGGCTGGCTTTGGGGGTGAAGCAAGTGGCTTTCTCCCTATCTAAACCCAAGAGTATTGATAAATAATACTTTAGAGACTCTTGTCTCACATCAGAAAAGCCACCTGAGGTGAGACAGAAAAATACATGAAATATATAAGGTCCAATATTATCTCACTTTTGCTTTAAATCTTAATTCTTACTTCTTTCTACATTTCTTACTCTCTTAATCTAAAAATCTTGTCTGCACACAATTCTTTTGGATGGTTCAATATCTTCAGTTAATAGTATTCATTGGATTCCCCCACTATAAAAAACAATTTCCCTTTCCAGCACTCTCCAAGGCATCCAGAAGGAAGATGGGGCCCCCGCTGGAAAAAAAAAGCAGAATACGAAAGATCTTTGTGACATAGAAAGAAGGAAGCTGCTGTATGTCACTCAGTGATCACTTCTGAGGTATAGACCAATCAGGACAGTTGTAAGATAGGTTCATATCATATTTTTAACAAGAATTTCAGATAGACTCACTCAGTACGATGAGAATGGTTATAGACGTTTGTGGAATGGTTTTATATATATATGTTTACAGTTACTTCATTAGTACTTAACCATTGTTTAGTTTACAGGACCCCACAGAGATACCGTCACCCACAGGCCAGCATGAAGCAACTTAATGAAAGAACTAAGTCACTTTCCCAATAAGTTGGTCATCCAAGGGAGAGTTATGGTCAATTATCATTTTCATATTATGGTTATAAGTTAATCTTGGGCAGAGGATAGAATGATATTATAGATGTAGGTATATCAAAAAAGAGAGAGAGAGAAGGAAGGAAAAGGGAATAGATAGGAGATCATTAATACTTGCAAACAACTATTAACCGAAGGATGTATGAAAAAATGAATCACCAGGGTACAAATGTTTGTATATTGATACAAATGGGAAATCAATCTATATATTTGATTGAGATAATATGTATATTTCTACAAAGTTGAATGTATAATTGCCTTAATTTGCACGTGTCTACCTCTGTTTAAAATATTTTACACATTGATGTGTATTAACTACATTGCCATTTCCATAATGCAATTTCTACCTCTAATTACTTAGTCATAACATTTGTTGTAACATATATACAAGTTGTCTTATATAACTCTGTTTAGATATTTTGTATAATGATATATAGTTAGGATATTGTCTTTTGATACAAAATGTGTATTTTGGTCAATATTCATAAGTTTGATATACTTGAAATTATTAATTGTCGTTGTCTTCTCCTAAATTTTGGAAGTTACTTCATCATGCTTCCAACTTCAGGTATATATTTTCCTTCTCAGGTCTTGATGGTGTTGAAGACTGGATAGTTGAGATTGTTATTCCTTCACATCTCAGCAAGGACACTCAGGTGTTAGAACTTTATTGTTTGAAATATACAGCCTTGAAGCAATCCCTGTGCATGTCCTCATATCAACATTTTAGACATTAAATTGCACCTTGTATTTGTTGTTTGTTAGTGGTAGTTTGACATCACTTAGGTTAGTACCTTTCTCTTCCCCAGACACTGCCTTATGATGATCCCTATAGCATGTAGTTTTATATTTAGTTTAGAACCCTCTTATTTAGACAGAAGGAGGAGATGTAGCAGGAAATCTGAAGCTACGCAGATAAACTACTCTGGAGTGCTGAGCCGGGCGGAGCATGGTCAACTGGGGGGAAACAACAAAAGAGGGATGCACCGGAAGATGGAAGTGGACACGCGTTGCTGGACAAGTGGCGTGGGTTAGGAAGGACCGTCTGGCTTGGATCGCTCCTGCTCTCCGTGTTTAGGATCGCTCCTGCTCTCTGCTTCTCCGCCCTTCTGATACCTTTTCTCCTCCTCCCCTGGAACAATCCCTGTTCTATAAGTAACTTTTAAATAATAAACCTTTTTTACCATATATTTCATGGTGGGTTAGTACCGCAATACATGATGACTCATAATCATTTGTAACTCCATTTTCAGGGTTTGTCAAAGATGCCCTCTTCATGACTCAACTTGCACCAGACTATCATATATTTCTATGGCACAATTACTTACAACCTGGGGTGGGGTGGGAAAAACACTCAGACACATAATGCAAAAATAATTAAATATTTAGAAATATGGGGAATGTACTTTTAGTGTTCTCTTTAGTTCCTAGACTTTTGTTGTTTCTATCTTTGTTTTTATTTAAAACTTATAGTCTGAGGGACCTAAGATAAAAAAATAATTTTTCCAGAGCAATTTGGAAGCCCTGAAATCATTCATAAAAGTAACATTATACGACTGAACAGTTTATGTTTAGAAATAATTTAAGTATGTACTCATAAATATGTGCATGCAATAAAAATTAGTGGAAAAAAGATACCATCAATTTTAATGAGAATAAGAAAGATTATATTGAAGGGTTAGAATGAGGGAAAGAAATAAGAAACAAAACTAAATTATAATTTCAATAATAAATAAATAAATTTTGAGTTTCTTAAAATATTTGTTTTCCAGTCAGATGTAGTCAGGTACACAGGTGTTCTAAGCATTATGGAGGCAAGATGAGTAAAAATGAAGAAATACATAGAAAGTTTAAAATCATCCTCAGCTATGTAACACCATTCCTCACATAGTAACATGAATAAAAATCTCTTTTCTATCATGAATTTTAAATATTTTTATTATTTTTCTTTTATTTTGTGTATGATATACAAAATTTATAATAATAATATAATGTGGCTGAAACCTCCATTTTCTGAGAGCTTGTTCAGCCACTTTGGAATAAAATATGGAGGTTTCTCAGAAAATTGAGAATCAATCTCCCCAAGGACCCAGCAATACCACTTCTGGGTATATACCCTAAAGAGGCACATTCACACTCCAAAGGTATTAGCTCAACTATGTTCATAGCAGCATTATTTGTAATAGCAAGAACCTGGAAACAACCTAGATGTCCCTC
>PVIH01014889.1:0-51834 GCA_004025045.1 Sigmodon hispidus
TTTTTTTTTTTTTTTTTTTTTTTTTTTTTTTTTTTTTTTTTTTTTTTTTTTTTTTTTTTTTTTTTTTTTTTTTTTTTTTTTTTTTTTTTTTTTTTTTTTTTTTTTTTTTTTTTTTTTTTTTTTTTTTTTTTTTTTTTTTTTTTTTTTTTTTTTTTTTTTTTTTTTTTTTTTTTTTTTTTTTTTTTTTTTTTTTTGCCAAATAGCCAAGATTGTTTTCCCTCTTTCTAGAGCAATAAGGTTCAGGATTTGTTTCCCTCTTGACTTTCAAAAGTATGTTTTCTCAATTCTTTCCTGAAATTAAAGTAAAGGTCAAGGAGGCTGGTCCAAGGCTTGGCTCCCTCCCTTCCCAGCTCCTGCAGAAGAGGAGTTGGTCATAGCTGCAATCTTAGCTCAGATGTCTAGACCAGCCCCCTTGGGAAAATCAAACTCACCTCCCCAGGTCCCCAAGTCTTTTCTTTGGGTTGTGGTGGGGGAGGATGAAGAGGGATGGAGGGGTAGATAGAACAGTTCTCAGAAGCTCCCCCCTCCTCTGTGTTCCCCTTTTCAAAGAGGGGGCTTTAGGTCCACCCCTCTGATTGCCTCCCACTTGTCATTTTTCTGCTGCACGTGAGCTGCCCTGGAGATCTGCCCCTTCCCTCGCACTGTGAAGGTTTTTATTCAAAAGGCGCGTGCCAAATGGAACTTCACTGAGCACCGCTGGAACTATCCCCCACCCCTCCCCACTCTGAGTCACTAGGGTAACAGTTAATTAATGTGTGGCACTTTGACAGTTTGTGCGGAGACATTTTTACGGAGCCATCAAAATCCACAGAGATGAGCCTGGAAGCCATACATGCTTGTTTGTCTTTGTGGAATCCCCAGATGCTGCCTAACACTAATGCAGACCTTGAAGGACCAAAGCAAAGCAGGTGACAAAGGTCTGACATCAAGTCTCTGCTATCTGGGTCTCCTGGGGGACATCCATATTGCCAGGGACACCTGGACATCCCTGTGAAAGCTGTTCACACTGAAAAGGAGAGAAGCAAGAAAGTATGCCTGGGATAAAAGTCCCAGATGTGAAAACACCCCAGTCACATTCAGCCTGGGACAGAAATGACCCTAGCCCTCACATTCAGCCACATTCAGCTCCCTTCTCTCCCAGAAGATTCTTAGTCAAGGGTCCTTCTGTGGCTGAGTGGAGAAATGTATGTGCTCCAACCTTCCTGAGGGGACCCCAGACTCCTCTGCATGCCCCCGACATAAGCTGGCTCTTAGTTCATCTTTGTGATACTTTAGCATTCTCCTTGGCACCACTATAAGCTGATAGTTCTGGAGACAACTTGGACATCACAACTTCACTTCCTCATTGGTTCGCTCATCAAAAGGCTAGGAGACCTTGAGTCTCCAGGTCCTCGGCATCCCCGAATCTGCCTGGAGGCCGTCTTTCCACAGAATGGGATCCACCTCCACCTATTGCCTACCTGCATCCTCATGTATACATGCACCCTCCCCTCCCACAAACTGTAACTCCATGCAGTAGTGTATACTTCAGAGATACCCTAGAAGGATTCTGATAGACAGGCCTCTGTCACTGGGGCCTACAAAGCCAGGTGAGTTTTGAGGAGTGTGGTCCCCACGGAGAAGGATTCAGAGGAGAAACTATTGCAAGGTGGGTAAGATCCAGAGCCAGGTGTCTGCTGGCAATAACCTTGCACGAGACACCAGTTCTACAGACGTCTCTTTATTTACAAGGCACCTGTTGTTGCTAGGCTCTGTGCTGGGAGGTGAGCACCAGGGGAAACAAGGTAGAACCCATCCTTGTAACAAGTTGCTTACATTTGAGAAGTTGCATTGATACCAAATAGTAGCCTTGCATCTGTGGAGATCCCAGAAGCAGTTCCCAGAAGCTATGATAAAAAGCATCAGTGAAGCTTCTCAGGAGAAAGGCTAGGAAGACAGGCCTGGGGGCGAGGCTGAATATCAATAGGCTCCTGAGCCCAAGTCTGGGCTGGGCCTGCAGAGAAAGTGTAACAGAGAACCCAGGGAGGTAGCAAGGACTTCCTCATGCTGTGTTGGCTTACAGATACTGTGATAGAAAGATGGGTGAAGGCCCATAGAGAACTTCCTTTTAATTTTTTTTTTTGTTTTTATGAAACTGGAGGCTGGAGGCTGCCAGTAAGTATTTAATTCCAGCAAGTGGGGGATGGCAGTGAGGTGGGGGTTTGAACTGATGGCTGAACTACCACTCTCAGGCTGGATCGCTGAAGGTCCTTGAGATAGACTGTACCTTATGGCTCCAGTAAGGCAGGGGCAGACATAACCAGAAAGAGAGAAGCCTTAACAGTGTTCTGCAAGGAGATGAGCTTTGCTGCTGTGCTGGGAAAGTTGAGGTTGGATGACACATGTCAGAAGGGGGAGGGGCATAGTGAATGATATCAGCCTGTGGTCTCTCTTACTTCCTCTACAGAAACCAATGGTGGGCCGGGGCATGGGAAGGAAGGCCTCCTCTCTAGTCTAGGTCTCTAAATAGTACAGACCTGTTGCCCCACAGTGGTGTTGAGACTGAGGAGGGGGCTGTTCTGGAGCCTGAGATTAATACCTATGACTGTCGCAAACACATAGATAATCTACTTAAGAGGAAGAATTGCAGCGGTGTAGGTCATAACCCCTTTGGGGTTGCATATTGTTTTTTGCACTCTTCCTGGAGGTACTGCAATACCAAGTCGATGCCTAGACTGGAGTGGACAGAGTAAGCTCCTATTCCAACCCCTAGTCTCCAAAAACTCATATAATATATTGTCCTCAGATAGAGGACATATCAAATATTAAACTGGTAAGAACGGAGACTACACTTGAGCTTAGACAAAAGACCGAGAAGTGATGCATATTACATATCTTACATATCAGATATTTACATTACAATTCATAACAGAAGCAAAATTACAGTTACAAAGTAGCAATGAAATATGTTTATGCTTAGGGGTCACCACAACATGAGAAACTGTATTAAAGGGTTATGGCATCAGGAAGGTTCAGAACCATTGGTTCAGAGAGAAAGATGCCCGTCCTTTGTTTCTGTGGTTTGGGGACCTGTGTGGGGATAGTGTATCATGCCGGGAGCCTCTGGCAGAGGGAGCTGGTTGGCAGGTGAAGAGAGGAAGAGGAAGAGTAAGGGTTCCTGAGGACTCACCGCAGTGTTTTAAGACCCCAATATGCCTTGCCTCTTCTCATTCCCATCACTTCCCAATAGTGACAGCCTGGAGAGTAAGCCATCAGTTACCATATGGGCTGTGGGGAACATCAGAGGTCCAAACCACAGAGACTCCTTTCCTCCAGATTCTTCACTCACATGCAACTTGCTGATAGCTGAGACACACTCAGCTTCTCACTGTACCAGGGCTGGGGTGTTGAGAGAGATGTTCATGAGTGAAGAGGGGGTAAACCAGGAGCTGACAGCATGTACCATGCTTGTGTCCACCACCCTTGTCATGGCCTTCCTCCATCCTAACACCCAATTCTGTCCCTCTTCTTTGTCCTTTCCACAGACACCCCACCCCTAGACCGTCAGCCTAGGATTTAAGAAATCCTAACATTAAGATGACGCTTGTGTCTCTACCCACCATTCCAAGTTCTTGTTGTCTAGGTCTAGAAGTTTCCATGGATGGCACCTCGGGAGTGGATGCCTGGTAACAGACCCTTGTAGGTGCTCTACCTAGGACTCCTGGTGTGAGATTCCCCCACCCAGGCTGAGGCTGCCTCCTGGTCAAGAATGTAACAGGACCTGTCACTGGATGGGAGCATCTGAACCCTCCCACCCCCCAGATCAACTTTCCTAGAGCCTGGAGATTCTGGACCAAGAGCCACTCCTGAATCACAGCCTGTCCTCCCCTAGGGGAGGGAGGTACTGGTTTGAGTTGCCAGGGGCTCCGGAGAGGAGCACCCTACCTACTCACTCCCAATCCCTCCCCAACAAATCACTCCACCAAACTGCTTTTGACATGTAAATGAGAAACGCTCCCCACTTTTTACTTTTTCATTGACATGCTTAGAGTCTTAGAAAAAAAAAGGGGGGGAAAATTGATGTGTTTAAGACAGCAGCGCCTCACCCGCCATCGAGCCTGATAAGGGATTGTTAAATTTTAATTAGACAATTAGATTCCTTCAAGTGCCAAACTTCAGAGGAGGCAGCACAAGAGAAGCTGGGGGTGCGGGAGAGCACAGGAAACTGGCTGCTTGGGTTCATGAAGCAAGCGCTCAAGTTCCTAGTTCCTCTCTCCCACCTGTCAGCTCTGCGCTCCGCTCGGGGGAACAGAAAGGAGAAGACACCCAGGCAGAAGCTGTCCAGGAAAGGATGACACCACCTCTTGGGACAAATCATCTTTCCTTTGCTGACCCAAGCTGTCCCAGCAGATGGAACCCTTTGACGTTACCCCAGGTGTCTGGGACTAAACTTGATCACCCCGTCACATTCTTTCCCCAAGAAAATGTCTCCTTTGGGACTCACCTGTCAACTATGTCACCTCAGAGCAGTCCCTTTTCTCCCAGCCTGCTTGTGAAAAGTGTGTCTGTCTCTGGGGTGTGACTGGGAGAAGCGAGGCCTCCGCACCATACCTCTGCTCCCCTTTCTGTCCTGTACTCTCCATCTTTGGCTCAGCAGAGAGTGTCCTCTGCAGCCTGGCAGTTCCAGGCTGCCTGGAGTTCAGCTCAACACCAACCTGTTTCTCAGCTTCTCCATGGGAAAGCTGGCTGATTTCCAAATGAGGGAACACACAGGAAAGAGGCCTTCACAAAGCCCAGGGGGAAATAAATGGCAGAAGCTGCTGAACTCCATCTTCTTGGTTTGCTATTTCCACACACCCCAGCTCATTCCAGACATCTTCTCTAAACTTCTCAAGAGGCCACTAACTAAAGCAGGCTGGAGCTGGGCTGGGTGTTTGAGGGACCCCTTGTGGGGTGGGGTACTGAGCACCAGAAGAGATAGATCTGGAAGATTTTTTAGTTGACCTTTGCCTTTGTAAACAAGAGCAGAAACAGTGATTACTGGGAACAGATGAGGGGCAGATGGTTTTGGTTGCTTCAGTGGCCTGAGGCTTGTAGGCCACCTACATAAAAGGCCTTTCTATGATCCATCTGTCATGGGCTCATCTGAGAAAGAAAGCCTCACAGGTGCCACAGTACCCCTGGATCCTTGTATCCTGATGGGGATGGTGGGAGGCACTTGTCATCATCATCTTTTTGATGCTCAAGATGATATGGTATATAGCAGGTGCTTTGGGAAAGACTGGCCACGATACTACTTGAATGAGCCTAACATCTCAGGGTTAGATCATTCATCTATTTCCTGGGAGAAGATGGAGTCCCATGGCTATGCCTGTTAGGCTGACCATATTTGCATTTGTTGATCAGTAAGTGCTCATTGACTGGGGACTGACTGTGAATAGAGAGCTTTTGTATTTTGCAGGAGGTAGGAGCCACCTACAAGTTAAATAGGGGTTGCATTTGGAAGCTGATGAGCAATTCTTTTGTATTTCTAAAACCTCAGCCAAAATCTTTGTTCTGACATGTGACCATATTTATCTGAAAATTTGTATGACTAGAAGAATAATGCACTCAGGACAATTCTCAGAAAAAAAAGAAGAGAACAAACATTTTGGTCTTTCCTGGCCAATCCAATGTCCTGGCTGCTGTGTAGCTTCTCATGTCTGCATACAACTCTTGGAGCTTGCATTCATTTTAAGATGCAATGCCCTCCCTCCCATTTCAGTGACCATGAGTCCCAGTGCTTTTTGTTACTGATAGCATCTTTGCTCTGTGCTAGAATGTAATTGTGTTCTTTTGCTTTCTTGGTGTTGCCTAAATCAACATGGAAGCCTAAGGAAATGTGGTTCGCCTTACAATAGTTGGCGAGAGGTGACCTGGAAAGGGAGACTCCTTCAGGCTAGCTGGAACCTCACATGTGTGTTTGTCTTGAAGCCAGAGCCCAGACACAGACACACAGACTTCATCCCATCTTGGAACATTTTCATCTTCACACAGTCTCCCCATGCCCTTTCTCTGTTCATGCAGCCCTGGTAACGCTTTTTATGTTCAAATTTCCTCTTCATATGGGACCCAAGTCAGATTGAAGTAGGGCCTACCTTAGGGGCCTCATTTTAAGTTAATTTCCCATTTAAAGGTCTTATCTTCTTCTGAGATATTGGGGTTAGGGCGTTAAATGAATTTTGTAAGGCAGATGAGAGAAACACACCAGCGCGCATTCCTGGAGTCACCATTCAATATTTAGGATGCTTTCAGGTTGCATAGCTTTGGGGCATTTGTGAATCTGGTAGCCACTGTTAGGAAGGACATTTCAGGGCCAGAGGGGTTTTCTTCACAGGTCTACTAGTGGAGTCTTTGATTCAGTTCAGCAAACATCTGTTCAGAACTCATTGCCTGCAGACCACAGTGTAGGGAGTCAAGAGAGCAAAACTGTGTGCTTTTTGTGTATTTCCTCCATGAAAATGAAGCAGGAGCCACGTGTAGTACAGCCTTGGCTGCATCTTGGTGAGAAAGCAGACACACAAGTATTCCAGAACAGAACCTGGAATGGAGAAGCAGGAAACCTGGAGGAGGGGGGACAGTCCAGGCTAATTCCAGGAAAGCTTGCAGACAGATGTTTAGAAGCTGAGACAGTGTATCTAAAAATCACTTGGTAGACTCTCAAGCCCATTAGTAATTTGTTCCGTCAGCTCAGCTCACCACTGTGCTGCAGAACCATATGTCTGATTTGACGTGAGGATGGGTTGAGGGAAAAGATATAGGGAACTGAGAATCGTGGCAGGTACCACTGGTCAAAAAGGAAGAACTAAAGGCAATGAGAAGGGGAAGGAAGAGATCTGGGTAGAGGCAGGCCTAGATGTATAGTCCTGTTATTGTGGTAACTGAGAAGGCTGAGGCAGGGGGATCAACAGTTAAGGGTCTTCCTGGGTGACAGAGTTTAAGGCTAGCCCAAGTGATTTAGTAAGGCTGCCTCAAAATAAAAAGAGAACTGGAAGGTGGTTCAGAGGCGATGCTTAGCAGGTACTAAACCCTTGGTCCAATCTCCCAACGCTGAGAAGAAAACAACAGAATAGGAGTGAAGAGTCCCTCTAGACTTCAATGCATTGCAAGGTGCTTCATGTGTAGCAAGTTCAATGGATGCTGATCGAATAAATTAATGTCAGAAGCAACCTGGCTGCCTGATCAATATGTACATACCAGTCTCCTGCTGTGTGCTCCAAGTGGGAAGAGGGACCCATTAGCCTTGCTGAAAACAGAGTCAATAAGACATGATGCTTCACTGCTTTGAACTGGGAAATTGGCTGCAGCATTGCACTCCATGTCGCACAGCACTGAATTAGACATTTCCGTTTCCCTGGGGATCTCAGAGTGGTGGTGCTGAGTAGGAGATCAGCCATCTGTTTTTCCCCCATTTTCATCCCAAATGGCATTGACTGCCTGCTTTCAATGCCATCTGGGTGGCAGAGTACCTGGAGGTCATAGCGCATTGTATGGAATGTGTCTGAATGCCAAAACACTTCATTGCCTCTTATGAAACAGGAACATTTTTGTTAGCATTGTTAAGGTAGGACTTGTGCATTGTTTCAATCACAGCCATAACTGAAGCCAAGCCTGATACTTCTCAAGTCTGCCTCTGAGCTCCCCTGCTGCATTTCCTCTGTGAGTGCATCACTGCCAGCCCTGGGGAAATCCATGAGTTGCCATGGATGTTTCTTTCCCTCCTTAGCCTCATTCTTTCTCCTGTCTCCATCTACTCTACCACCAGGCTCCATGACACTGACTGCTAAGGTCTGTCTTTGTCCATGTCCATTGCTTCCATTCAGTGTCTGCCATCTCATACTTGAACTATGTTTATGTCATCTGAAACTACACTCTCTTCCACCCTAAGTGACCAGTGATATTTCCAGAACCCCAATTTAATGCTATCATTCCTTTACTCCTGAGTTTTCATGAACTCCTAAACTGACAAGACCAGTCATTTTGGCCTATGAATGTCCCTCTTTTAATTTTCCTCAATCTTATTGTCATGTTCCACATTTTTAATTGAACAGAATCACTTGCTGTTGGGACTGTGCTATATTCTCCCTGGATGATACATCTTCCAACATTTAGTTGCTTAGTAGACTCCTCCTAATTCATCTCAGGCCTACCCCAAGACATGTTCAGAGGAACCTCATCATTTTTTGCTTGGATTTCTGCAATGGCTTCCTTCTGGTATCATGCTCCTGCTGGGAATCTCTCCTATCTACTATTTATTATGCTCAGATTCACCACTCTACAAGACAGATCAGAATGTGTGGTTTCTGCTGCCCATAAATGACTAAGTCTAAATGACCCTCTGTGGTCTTACCTATGTAGCTGCTCTGATTCGACTCATGCCAAGATCTTGTAGGCTTCTGCTTTGTCAAATCCCTTTTAAGCCCTCTAATATGGCACCCTGGCTTTTCTGTCTGGACATTTCCCATAATATCCAGCTCTCTACATGTCTAATTCTAACACATGCTTCAGGTTTCAGTTGAATGTCACTTCTATCACAACGCTTTGTTTTAGCTCATAAACTAAGATGTGTATCTCTCTATTCATTCATTTTCTAGTCCCTATCACCATAAAGTTTATTGCTTGATTGATTGGCTATTGCTTTCTTTCTTTATAGTACTAAAGATTTAACCAAGGGTTTTGTATATACTAGGCAAACATTCTACTACTGAAATATACCAAAACACCTTTGAGTTTTTTGAATTTTTAAGATAGAATTCTACTAAGTTGTCAGACTGACTTTGAACTCACTCTATAGCCCAGGCTAACCTGCATCAGAATTGGAACAACTGGAATTATACACTTGTGCCACAGAGCATAGTAGTTATTATTTCTTCTAGAATATAAGATACAAAACTACCATGTATATTTTGTTTGCCTATGTTTTCTAGCCATATATTGAACAATGATTAATAATCAAGAATTAATGAATGCCTGTTCCTGGTTCCATCATCAGATGCTGGAGTTCTCAAATAGCTTTCTGTGCATATGAGTGGATTGAACAAAAGAAAGAATGAATAAGCAGCTCTTTTGAAGTTTATTTTATTACACTTGAAAAATGTATGGTTTTTTACTTATTATACCATCTGTTAGAAGAACATTATAAGATCACATAAAAAACCTAGGTTGGAGAATTCTCTACTCTGCTGGTACTTGGGTTTTCTTCAGGGAAACCTTCCTAGACAGCCCTCCTGTTCACTCTCTGTGTTCATTTCTCCTGGCCAGAGCCTTGCCACCCAGTGGCCCTGCTGCCCCAATGGATCCACTGAACCTGTCCTGGTACGATGATGATCTGGAAAGGCAGAACTGGAGCCGACCCTTCAATGGGTCAGAAGGAAAGACGGACAGGCCCCATTACAACTACTATGCCATGCTGCTCACACTCCTCATCTTTATCATCGTCTTTGGCAATGTGCTGGTGTGCATGGCTGTATCCCGAGAGAAGGCTTTGCAGACCACCACCAACTACCTGATAGTCAGCCTCGCTGTGGCCGATCTTCTGGTAGCCACACTGGTCATGCCCTGGGTCGTCTACCTGGAGGTAGGTCTGGGTCTCTGCCTTGCTCTAGGAGGATCTTGTACTGAAGTCTGGATTTCTAAACTCCAACAGTCTCTGTCACTCCCCTCCCCAGGTACACTTTCCTTCTCCTCTGGATTTATTTTTTCTCTTTATGAGATAGACAGTCATAATAATTATCACTGTCATCCACAGTGTACTTTCTAAGTGCAGGGCCCCATGGTAAGTATTTTAGACACAGAACCTTCTTATATGATCCTCAAAGCAGCTCTGGGGGAGCTGGCACTGTTACCATCTTGTAGATGATGTGTCTGCTGGTCACAGAAGATAAATGTCTTCTCTACTCACACAACTGGAAGGTCCAAACTAGACTTCTGTCTTGCCCTGGAATTACTTCAATAGATTGTACTAGAAGTAAGAATAGCTGGTGAGAATCCCGAAGGAGGGGACAGTGTGTTGTAAGAAAATTCTGACCTGATCTGCCCAGGTCAGGACCCACTTGAAGCTCTGCTGCAATGTAACCCCAAATAATGACTTAGCTGCTCATATCAATTACATGCTGATAGGTCTATGTCTCAGGCTTATTGCTAGCTAGCTCTCACATCTTAACTCATTTCTATTAATCTGTCTTGCCATGTGTCCCGTGGCTTACCTGTACTCATTACATATTGCTTCTTGAGCAACTGGATTGCATCTCTCTTGACTCTGCCCTCCTTCCCTCATATCTGTGTGCCCCTCCTACCCCATATCTATGCTTGGATTTCTCACCTGCTTCTAAGCTGCTCTGTCATAGGCCAAAACAATTCTTTTATTAGCCAGTGGTATTCACAGCATATACAAAGACATTCCACATCACTTCCGTTTTTTCTGTGTAATCAAAAAGAAAGGTTTTAATTGTAACATAGAAAAATTATACATCACAAAACAGTTATCAAGCTCAAATTATAGTTATATTTTTAGTTTATTTGTATTTAGTAAAATTAAAGAAAATATTTTTTATCTATCTTAATTTTGTAAGTTTTCAGTTTTACATTTAATTTATCTTTTATTATAACTAAGGAAAACTATAACTATCTAATCTTTATATCAAAGACTACAGAAAGATATAATATTACCAGAGTAAACAGGAAGTATAAGCAAATCTTAAAATCTAGAAATGACAGAGTTGACATCTGGCAGCTTGGACAGTCACTTAAGATTTTTTTGATTGTTGTTGTAGTTTACAACACTGGAGCATTTATTTTTAGCCTATAGGCCCAGAGTCTTTGGCAGAACCTTTTTTTTTTTTTTTTTTTTTTGAAGTAGGAAATTTGAATGACTCTTTTATTTATTTTGGCAGAGCTTGTTAGTTGCTTTTTGTGTATCGTGCAGAATGTCTGACAGATTTTTATGCAAAGCAGGAACCTGAAGAACTTTTTTGGCAAAGTTTAGAGGTTATTTTTTATGGGTTTTGTATGTCTAGTTTATATAGCATATTGTCAGGTAGTTGAAGCAAGAACAGTTTTTTTTTTTTTTTGTCTGATAACTAACTTTTGTCACAAAAAAAGTAAACTTTACATGAAGTTATTTGTGATGCCTTTCATCTTTTTGAAGTAGATTTGTGCTGCCAAGAGCAGACTTCTCTCACTATCTAGAAAAGTTTAAGTTTTTAAACTATTTTTAATGTCATATTTTTTAGATCTTTGAAGTGTTTGAAGATTATTTGTCTAATTAAAATATATCTTTGTATGTCTAAAAAAATCTAAGCTAACATGACTGTAAGTTTTGTTATCATAGGTGACTATCAATCTACATTTTAATTATATAACTTTAAATGAGTTATATAAAAATAAAATTTTAGACAAGAGCAGAAACATGCATACATTATAACAAAATTGACCTTAAATTTGTATCAATAAATCAAAATTTACAATAATGTAAAAAAATTTTGAGATTAACAGCTGTTTTTTGGATTAAAGTAGATTTAGTAGCCTATCTTTTTAAATCATTATTATAACATATCCCCCCTTTTTCCCTGGAGAGAGTTTGACTATGACCATTAACTATTTATAATGAACACAAAATATTTATAAACAATATTTTGGGAATTTTATACCTTTAAAATATGTTTGTTTAACTTAGCAGACTTTTCAGTCAAATGTCTTTCTGCAGTTCATTAGCAGTTAAAAAATTAAAAGAAAACACAATAATGGACATAATCTAGACTGTGTACTTTTTAATCATTATGTGGCTTATTATTTTTATTACTCTATTTCTATTTTAAGGACTTTCTCTACCCTCCAAGGTCTGAAACTCTTCATTGCTCTCTTCCATTTCAGAGACTAGGGCTGCTAATTACGTATTGTTCTTATCTCCTCTTCCTGGTTCATTCTAGTACCTGTATCCCAGTAGAGGAAACCATGGACAACCTGTGCTGCAACCCTCTTCTCAAGGAGGATAGCACAACCTCCTAGGACAAAACCAGATATATGTCAAGCTGGAGAGCAGACAGGCTCCTGCTGAGGGCCCTGTTACTAACACATTGTGGTCACTGATGTTCTTAGTACCCAGAACAGCATCCAAAGGCTCTAAGGAGAAGTTGGCTATCTTAACCCAAGCCTCACAGTACAAGGAAAAGCTACGGGTAGTGGAGAAGTTCCAAAGTGGGTCCTTTCTCCCTGAGGATACTCTCTAGGCCTAGCAAGCAAATATGGAGGGCTAGGGAATTCCAGTGGGCACAAGTGTGATGCTATTGCTTTCTCTGCCTGGAAACCTGTGGCCTGTCCAGAGCAGAAGGCAGTCTCAAGCCTGAGTCTATGGGAAAATGGTTAGGCATTAGATTTTGTTTGTCATTTTGTTTCTGTTGCTAGAAAATACTCTGACAAGAAGTAACTTATGGCAGACAGGGTTTATTTTGGCTTCCAATTCCAAGTTGCAGACCATTGCTGGAATAAGTCAAGGCAGAAGCTTGGTCCCATCTCATCCACAGGCTAGAGCAGACAGAAATAAATGTGTATACATTTAATGCTCTGCTTTCTCTCTCTACTCTTATACTGTGCAGGGCCCTGCCTATGAAATAGAACCACCTACACCTACCCTCATGGAAGGAGGGGTCATCCTATCTCAATTATCTCATGAAAAAAAAAAAACAAACAAACAAAAACAAAACCTCTCAGGCGTGGGCACAGGCCAGCTCTATTCTCTGGGAGATTCTCTTTCCGGGTGACCCTAGATTGTACCAGGTTGACAACTGGAACTAACCACCTCAGGCTCCCACTGCAGTTCCTCTGCCCCCTCCTGTTTGGGAGGGCGCTTGGCTTTGTCCATTCATATGCAAAACTCTCCCTGAGAATCTCTTAATTCTCAGGCTTGACCTGCCCCTGCTCCCTTAATAGAAGTGTCCAACATCAAGTAGTCACAACAGTGTTGGAAATATGAACACAAATTACCTTCATGTGCCTTGGCTCACTTGCTTGTGAGTTAGGAATAAAAACAGTAATTACCTTGTAGGATTGTTTGAGAATCAAGAATCAAATGAGTCCCTCTGTAAAAAGGGCTTAGGCTGGTCTAAGAATCCTACTATATAATGAGGTCGATGGATGTAAAATAGTGACAGGTATCCAGAATCTCTCGACTTTGAAAACATTTTTCCTTCTTCCTCCTACTTCCTTCCCCTCTTCATGCACAGGCAAAGAGGCATCCTCTTTCCAGAGTGACACGTGTTCTTCTGACTTTCAGCCTTCATGACCTTATGAGACTGTGGGATAGGGACAGCAATTGTATTGGGATCTCTGGGACCTCAGTCCCTCAAGAAGACATCTTGTTCAAAACTTTTCAACACTCTTTTAGGGTGAAGAAGAGTGCTCCTGCCTATATAGGGGCTTGCAGGTCTCCCATCCTTCATAGTGAGAGTCTTGGAGAGCCTTTTCTAGAATTAATGAGATTGCAAAGGGGCTGCGGAGTCATCTGACCACTTCTTCCACACTGAGTGTCCTACGCTCTCCTCTTGAGCCTGGAACCTGTGGAGTTTCCATGTCATCGGTGGAAAAACTGATGAGGGATTAGACAATACAGTCTGCTTGAAGTGGCATGGACAGGTCTCAATAGGATGCTGAGTACATGGATAGGTCTCAATAGGAGGCTGAGAACATGCATCCGGGCAGGCAGTACTGAGAGGGCATGTAGCAAGGAGGAACCGCCGCTCCTAACTGCTCTCCAGAATAGCTGCTCCTAGGATCATAGAAACAGCACCTTCCTTCTTCACTCAGGCCCCAGGTAAGCTGGAGAGAAGCAGGTTTGAGAGATCCTTGAAGGCAGGCACTGTCTGGACCATGCCCTTCTTTTTTTAGCATTAGGCCAGAGTATAGCACACACCAAGGTGCTGAACAGATGTGTTCAGAAAGGATGAAAAGCAGATGGGAGAGAAGACAGGCAGGAGAGATGTGGAAGAGGTCCTTGACATCTCAGACCTGGGTACTCAAGGACATGAAGGCAGCTTCTAGATACTAGTTTCAGGAGGGACTCCAACACTGGTGTGAACCAGACAGGCTTAGTGTCTTGCCCAGTGGTCCTTTGAAAATGAATTTTGTATCTTTGAAGCCCTGTCTGTATTTTACAGCTGGAGATCCGGTTGTCAATAGCTACCCACAGAGCTCGAACGGGTTCATGTGAACCCCTAGAATATATACACAGAAGAAAAACGCTGCTTCATCCATGGGAGGTGATGGCAACTCAGTCACCCCCGATGGAGCTTACATGGGAATGTTTGGTTTTGTGTCTGGAAAGGGAAGAAAGGGTGATGTTGGTGAGGAGCAATATGATGGTTAGTATGGGGTGGGCTAGAGAGCACACAATGGGTGCTCCCCTGCTCCAGAATATAGATGGGTCTTTCTCATCCCTCTCTCCTGTTTCCTCTATGATTGGGTTACTCCACACTTGCATAGTAAGCTAGCTCTGAAAGGGATGACTTCACCCTAGATCTGTAAGATGCACTGCCAAAATTCAGAGTATATAGTGAGTGACTATGGTTGTCTCTGTGGTGAATAGATGCTAAATAGACAAAACTAGAATTTTAGAAGACTCATGGAGATCGTTAGGTAATCACCCAGGTGCTTTACAGATTAACATTTGAAGTTGAGGTACTTAGATGAGATGAGTCATCATCTAACATAAAGTTACTGGCACAAAGTAGATACACAGTCCTTAAAGGAAAGAGGTCAGGGATGCAGGCCCCAAGTCCTCATAGGAACTGCTTGCTCCCCACTGCTACTCAGCTGATGACCTGTAGGGTTTCTGTGATGGATAATAGGGAATGTCAACTTGACTGAACATAGAATCATGCAGGAGACAAACCTCTGGCTTGTGTGTTCCCTGAAGAGGAAAAGCCCACTTTAAATATGGGCATTGCTATCTCATGGTGCAGAATACATGGAACTAAATACAGAGAGAAAAGCAAGATGAACATCAGCCTTCATCATTCTCTGCTTCCTGACTGTTGACCCAACATGACCAGATACCTAAAGCTCCAACCACTATGCCTTTTCCATCATGTTGGACAGTATCCCAAAATTGTGAACCCATGCTACCTTTGTTACATTGCTTTTGCCAGGTATGTTGTTACAGGAAGGAGAAATGTAGCTAACAAGACTACTAGGGCTGTCCTCTGAGATCACTGCCCAACCTTCCCTAGGAAGGAGCCGCTGGTGAATAATCTCCACAACCCTGCTCGCCATCCATGACATTGTTTTATCTCCAGGTGGTGGGTGAGTGGAAATTCAGCAGAATTCACTGTGACATCTTTGTCACACTGGACGTCATGATGTGCACAGCCAGCATCCTCAACCTGTGTGCCATCAGCATTGACAGGTAAGGGCAACCAGGTGGGATGAGGTGATTTTGGTCATTCGCCTTTCTGCTGAGTGGTTCACTTCTCTTGAGTCAGACTCTGTTTGTGATGCTGAAATTACTGGCAGTGTGTATGTGAGCCCATGTGTTTAGGGGTGTGTGTGTGTGTGTGTGTGTGTGTTTGGCTAAGGTGGTGCACTCTCCATGGACTATCCAGACTATAACTTGTATGTAAGAGTTGGTTCTGACTGAAGCTAATGGAAAGATTGTAGAAATTATTTCAACTCCGGGGCTGGAGAGATGGCTCAGCGGTTAAGAGCACCGTCTGCTCTTCCAGAGGACCCGGGTTCGATTCCCAGCACCCATATGGCAGCTCACAACTGTCTGTAGTTCCAGTTCCAAGCAAAACACCAAGGCAAATAAATAAATAAAGTTTTGAAAAAAAAAATTATTTCAACTCCATGACACATTTTCTGGATATAAAAATGATACCTGTCCCTTAAGCCACTGTGTAGAGCTTGAATTTTATATCCAGAACAAGCCACCTGATCAAGGGGGTTCAGGCCACACCTACATTACGAAGTCGTATCCTTAGAGCCTTTTACTCATATGGGTAGACTATAAAGGTTTCCAGAAGTTCTTCACTTCCCCCTCACAGGATTGTGGGAAGGTCAGATGTTATTGAGTGAGGAGAGCTTGGTAGAAGAATGTGAGAGAAGAGTAGAAATGGTTGCCACTGTTACCACTTACTGCTAAATGGGGCTAGTACCTTGCTCTGAGGAACAGCGCTATCAGTTGCCAACAAATTCTTCTGCCTTCTGCAGTTCAGTTTGGTATAGTAAGTATGGTTTCAAATGTGCAAAGATCCATCGGAAAGCCTACAGTCCAGGTGGGGAAATTGGTGCAATAGCCCAGGAGTACACAGTAGCTGCTGCTCATTAAGTGCTTGATTGTGTGTTCGAATGTGAGGACAAGGGCAAGGGTTGAGTGAGTGAATTAGTCAGGCGTCATAAACCAAGCAGAAGGGCCATCTGTGGTGCACCTTGTACAGTGAGGAATCTTCCAGCATGCTACCAGTCTTAGGATCCCCGCCTTTGCAGGTACACAGCTGTGGCCATGCCCATGCTGTACAACACACGCTACAGCTCCAAGCGCCGAGTCACTGTCATGATCGCCATTGTCTGGGTCCTGTCCTTCACCATCTCCTGCCCGCTGCTCTTCGGACTCAACAACACAGGCAAGTGTAGCCATTGCCCGGGGCTCACATGCTCCATCCCTCTGCTCTATTCAGGATGCTGAGAGGCTGATACAGATGTGGGTAGAAACCCAACTCTTATCCCCAAGGAGGCTGGACCCACCCCCTAGATCCTGCCCAACTCCGAGCTTTTCCAGATTAGGCAGGAGGGGAAACAATGGCTTCAGGTACAATGGGATTGGGTGAGGAGCAAGGAAAATGGCTGGGGAGGAAGGAGGTCTGACCATTTTCGATTTTATTTAATATGTTGAAGTAGGCCAGACAGCCTTGCACGTAAAAAGCTAGAAAGAAGTAGGAGTTGAGCCAACCTCACTTGCCTTCCTGTGGGAGGCAGAGCCAGGAGCATCTCAGACAAAAGAGGAAAGGACATTCGCCATATGGAGATGCTTCTCAGTAGAGAGACGAGCTATGCAGGTACCTCTGTGGCTCATGGGATTCAGTGAAGCCCCAGAATTGTGTAGTTCGGAATATAGGTGCCACACGACTTCCCAGAAATGGGGAAAAGGCTAATTATACTTGAATTACTACAAAATGGGCTTGATATTAACAAATATACGGTCTACCTGAAAGGGATTGTGGATGCATTAACACTAGAGCATGAATAAGTTAGTTCAGTAAGTAGGTGAAATTATTCTGTTACCAAAATTGTGGAGTGATAGGGCCTTTCCTTTCCTGTTATATAGGAAAGGCTAAAGTAATGGCTTCCTCTTTTGAAAATAATTCCTTGTGTCATTTCTTCTGAATCATGGCTCTCCTGTGTGCTTAGAAAGGATGAAAATAATGAGCAAGTAATTAGAGAAGAGAAATGAGAAATTTGGAAGCAGTCGGTAACATCAGCTTTACCGCTTGCTAACAGTTGGAGATTTTACATCCTGTTTTTTTTTAAACTAAGCATTTATTTGCATCTACCATTTCCAGACAATAGTCAGTACATAGTCTGCAAAATTGCTTCTGGTTCCCAACAAGGGGATGAACATCCTCTGGTGGTGCTTTGGCCGGTGGTGGGTCTGCTGACCTTGCCCACAGCGGTTTCTCCTTTTTCCCAGACCAGAATGAGTGTATCATTGCCAACCCTGCCTTCGTGGTCTACTCTTCCATCGTCTCATTCTACGTGCCCTTCATCGTCACCTTGCTGGTCTATATTAAAATCTACATCGTCCTCCGCAAACGCCGCAAGCGGGTCAACACCAAGCGCAGCAGTAGAGCTTTCAGAGCCAACCTGAAGACCCCACTCAAGGTGCTCAGATCTCAGCCCCAACAAGGGTCCCTACCAAACACGGCCAAGAGAGCTACACTCGGGTGGGGACACGAGACATCACAGCAAGGTAGAAGTCTAGGTTGGGGGGAGCTTCCTGGGACCAGGTGATGGTATGGACCTCAGTTAAGTGTCAGAATCTTTAGAAAGGGGAGATGAGAGTCCATCATGGGAGTTAGCTAGAATTGTCTATGTGAAGACCTTTGTGGCTGCACAAAGCAGTTCATAGTTTCTCTTCCTTCTCGTGAAGTTTCTCTTTTCTCACTCTGACCTCTGCTTCCTTTGCCCTTCATCTTTTCCCCACTATTCTCACCTGCTACGCTCTGCCCTTCCTCCGTATACACCTTTTCCTTCTCCTTCCTTCTCCTCTCCTCTGCCCCTTTGTCCTTTCCCTGATCTCTTATCATATAACCTCCCTCTTCCTCTTAACGCTCTACAATGAAGACACTATGTGGGTATGGAAAGAACAAGAACTTACAGGTTAGATGTACCAGGTTCGAATCCTGGTGTCATCACTTTCTTTGATTGGATACATCAGGTCTAAATCCTGATGTCATCGTTTTCTTTTTTGATGTGTGTCCTTGGGCATGTTGCTTAGTTTCTGTGAGCCTCGGTTTCCTCGTCTGTTACATGGAAGTCCTGTGCACTTCATAGGGTGGTCGTGAAGATTTGATGTGAGAAGGGATATGAGCAAGTGATATCCTATGATCCTGAATAGGTCCTCCACAAAGAATGAAGTCCTTTGCCCCTCACTTTGTCCACCTCTTCTCGTGACAGTACCAGCCTTCACCCTTGCCCCGGCTCTCTTCTGTGGCCACATTCCTCTAATTGCTAAGCCTCTGCTCAGAGTCTGAGTTCTTCCTGGACTCCCTTGTCTTGGCTTTCTGTCCCCTTACCACCTCTGCTCCCCACTGTCTTGTGTGACCCATGTGCTGGCTCACTCCACAGGGCAACTGTACTCACCCTGAGGACATGAAACTCTGCACCGTTATCATGAAGTCTAATGGGAGTTTCCCAGTGAACAGGCGGAGAATGGTAAGTGTCCAGGTCAGGAACCCAATGCCATCTTTCTGCCCTCAGTGAAGCTCACATTCCTGATCCTTGGACCTCACTAGCTGTTTTAAGGGAAAAGCACCTCCTGGCACCCCTACTTTGCGTCAACTGAGTGCACATTCAGCTCGCATACCTCTGAGCCTGGGTGCAGTGAAATACCTTAATTCTACAAGGCACAGATACACAAAAGCTTTGTGGATGGAGAATTCATCCACCCATGTCACCTAGTAAAAGTGACAACAGGAACAATTTCTTCCCAAACACTTGCCATGCCTTCTGCTATCTCATCAAATCCTCATGTGACCCTGAGAAGTAAATCTTATTGGTCTTGAGCTCACAGAAGAGGAAGCCTAGGCTCACGGAGTACAGGTAGCTCACCCAAGTCTGAACATCAGCACGTACTGGAGACCAGATCTATGGGATTTCTGAATCCACAATCAAATGGTTCCATTCAGCACATACCACCTTCTGGTTAGGCAGCTTCTGGGGCTGGGAGCTGGTGACTGGTGGAGGAACAGAACAGCTGGGGTGGGCAAGAAGTATATCCTGAATGTAAAACTTGTAAATAGAGATTTCTAGCATACCTGAGCTCTTCCTGGTATTAGCTAGCACCAGAGTTCAAGAAGCAGGACTTGAACCCACAGAGGACTTTATTTAAAGTCCAGCAATATGTCTCTTAAACAGCAGGGACCCCACAATTTGCTTGCATCTCAGGGATGAGACTCTAATGAGCTAGTTGTGAAGCAGGTACTAAAACAGATCTCAGGTTATATTCAAGGCAGTGTCTGAAATACAGCTTATGTGCCCATTTTCACCATTTGGGCTGTATTTCAGAGACTGGTCTGAGACCACCAAAGGTCAGGACAAGAGAGTATAAAGAGGAACTTGGAAGCAATGTTTGGGTCTATGCTGGACCTTCCAGGTCAGCCTAGCAGGGAAGATACGGAGCTTTTAGACCAGCTCTTGGCCTCTGGATCAGGCTAGTCAGCCCATATGTTCATGCTGTGGCAGGAATCTGTACTCCAACCTGGCAGGGGGATGGGGAACATGATTTTCTTGTAGTCAGAACTGAGTTCTTGAAGGTGAGTCAAGACTGAATGTCAGCCTGGGGCTTATCTTAGCAGCCAGATTGGTGTCTGGCCCTTAGTTACTACCCAGATAGTGTCACTTTATATAGAGAAAAGAAGTGCCTGGGTACAAGCACACAAGTGTTTCTAGGGTACTGAGCCTTCACAAAGATTGCTCTGGGAAATGGGCCAGGAGTGACTACTATAAGTCTGAGTACTGTATTCAAATGGTCCCATCATTCCAGTTATGGCTTTCTTTGTTTTCCTGGCAGAGTAACCGTGTTGTTTGCAGGAGTATGCAGAGGGGCAGGAAAGCTGAGACTTGGTGGCTTCTGCCCAGGGATTTGATCTTAAGTTCTCTGCCTCCTCCACAGGATGCTGCCCGCCGAGCTCAGGAGTTGGAGATGGAGATGCTGTCAAGCACCAGTCCACCAGAGAGGACCCGGTATAGCCCCATCCCACCCAGTCACCACCAGCTAACTCTCCCCGATCCATCCCATCATGGCCTCCATAGCAACCCTGACAGTCCTGCCAAACCAGAGAAGAACGGGCATGCCAAGATTGTCAATCCCAGGATTGCCAAGTTCTTTGAGATCCAGACCATGCCCAATGGCAAAACCCGGACCTCCCTTAAGACAATGAGTCGCAGGAAGCTCTCCCAGCAGAAGGAGAAGAAAGCCACTCAGATGCTTGCCATTGTCCTTGGTGAGTCAGATCTGCTGATGGCTACAGCCCTGTCATGCCCAGCCATGACAGGGGAAAGGCTAATCCCTGCAGGTTCCAGACCACTCTTGATGACCATGGCTGAAGGGTCATGTATTGGGTACTTCCTTAGTAAGAGGCCACACTCCTTACATTTAAACAGTCAGTATTCAGTAGACTCTCCTATTGTGACTACTGTACAGAGGGCAAACTAGGACTGTGTAGTTACATAACTTGACCATGGTTATGTCAAGTCAGGCAGTTTGACTACACAACTTCACTGCTCTGTGGTAAGGGACCATAGCCAGTGTCCAGATGGTGTCTTCTCCTCTTGGTCTCCCAATCTGTGGAGTAAGTCTTCACTCAGGGTTGTAGTCACAGTCAGGATAGCACAGAATTGGGAAAGAGTCACGTATTTGGATTATTGTGTGTTTTGCTATTATTGCTATAGATGAGGAATTTGGAAATACACATTTTCACTTAACCAAGTCCTCATGGGATAAAACTGTGAAACTTAAGATAGGCCTTTGAAAGGTGGCTCTAGTGTCTAGGGGCTGGAGAGAAGGCTAAGACGCTTGTCACCACCAAGCCTGAAAATCTGAGCTCAATCCCTCAGTCCCATATGGTGAACTGGGAGAATCAATTCCCACAGGTTGTCCTCTGATCTCTATGTGGCACATGGATGCTAATGTGTGTGCACACACACGCACCCATGTATGCATGTATGCAGACATTCACGCATGCATGCATGCACGCATGCACACACATGTACACACAATTCACTTTTTTCAACTTCTAGAAGTTGATGTAATGAAAGACAAAACCTAGGAAGTAGATTGTTACAGACAGTTAAGAAAAGGAGGGTAGGGAGTGAATTTGCCATCTTTGTGACGACACTGGGGACTCCATCTGGACATGCTGACAAATGAGTGGTCAGATTCTAATGATCTCCTGCTCAGAAGCACAGGCCCAAGAAAGACAAGAGATTATTTCCACTTATCTGGGGTGTGGCAAGGTGGGTTTGAAGCAAGGCTCTATTTGTCAGTGTGCCAGATCTACTGTATGGTCTTGTTCCTCCAAGGCAATGCTCTGCTCCTAAAACATCTTCCTACACCTACACACTGGTGTAGTGGTCCTGAGGCCTACTTATGTATGAAGGCATGGCCTTCTGATAGGACCAACAAAAGGTGTGTCTAGCAACACTGAGAAATCTTGGGAAAGGCTGAAGCAAGAGCTTTGCCATTTGAGGGACCAAGATAGACAGGAATCAGTTGCGTTACTCAAGCAAAGTGGCCCCTGGAGACATTGTGGAGCCAACATGAACTTTAGTTTCTCACTGAATTCAAGGGGCCATTGTGAAAACTAAGTAAGATGGATATTTAGCTCTCTCTTTTCCTACATTGTATGTCCCATGCTGCTGAGAACAAATTCTCTCCAGTGCCACCAGCTGGAGAACATTGCCCCCAATGACAACTGAGATAATTGTGTATCTATTTGCAGAGACCAACTAGGGTCAGAAGGCTAACGCTTCCCACTCGTGTTCAAGCTACTTCCTTCCCTAGCGGCAGATGTCCTGTCCGTTCAGCATATGAAAGGGCTGAGGCCGAGGAAGGTGCACATAAGTGACACTACGGATAAGAGTCAGAAGCAAGATGCTTAGATCTGAGACCAGGGCTCCTTATGTTCTAATGCTACCACATGCAGTTAGCAGTCTTGAAGCCCCAGGGAAGCCTATGACAGAGCAGACAGGTGTATAGGAAGCAGGGCCAACCCAGGCTAGCCTCTCCTTGGCCTGGGGCCAGCCTGACCCTGCCCTCTTCCCAGGTGTGTTCATCATCTGCTGGCTGCCCTTCTTCATCACGCACATCCTGAATATACACTGTGATTGCAACATCCCGCCAGTCCTCTACAGCGCCTTCACGTGGCTGGGCTATGTCAACAGTGCTGTGAACCCCATCATCTACACCACCTTCAACATCGAGTTCCGCAAGGCCTTCATGAAGATCCTGCACTGCTGAGTCTGTCCTTCACCTGCACAGCAGCTGCTTCCCTCCGCCCTGCCTTGGCAGGCCAGACCTCACCTCTGCAAGCTGTAGGCAGAAAGGCCCAGATGGACTTGGGCTTCTCTTGACCCTGCAGGCCCTACAGTGTTAGCTTGGCTTGATGCCCCTCTCTGCCCATATACCCTCATCCTGCCAGGGTAGGGCCAGGGAGACTGGTATCTCACCAGCTTTGGGGTTGGACCCATGGCTCAGGGCAGCTCACAGAGTGCCCCTCTAACATCCAGACCCTGTCTCCATAACACCAAAGACACAGCGGCCTTCCTTGACCTTTCTTGGAGGGCGCCGGAGATGCTGAGGCCAGAATCTCGCTCAGTGGCAGAGCACATCCTGATTGTTAACTTGACCTGGCCCTTGCTTGCCTGTGTTGGATCAAGCGGTTGGAGGGAAGAAGAAGAAGAGGTCAGACCTCACAGGGACTACACAGGAAATCAGGAAACATGCCAAGGCCCCCAGGCAGCATTAGTGTTAGGAGACACATATGAACACCAGATAGCTCTGTGGACCCAAGAGAAATTGAGGCTGAAAATCTATTTTCCACCACAATCCTAGTGTGAACCCCTACATTTCCTAGCAATGGGTACCACTGTGTCCTTTCCTTCTATAGCACCCCACGTGGTGTCTGTACCCTTTGAGGGGAATGACTCCAATCCTCAAGGGCCCCTAGAGGAACGGTAAGGAGAAACAGCTCTGATCTCCCTCTGTCTCTAACCCACCCTGCCACTCCCTGACAAGTCTTGGACATATCCATTCCTCACAACAAATGCTGGTCATCCTGGGAAGTCAGGCCTCGGACCCATGTGGGGGCTCAAGTTGAAGGCGGCAACTAGGGGTACTTTGGGGGAGTGGATAGCCTCCTACCACTCACTTCCCTGTTGATCTCTTCTCTTTGCAAATTTTCTTCTTTTCCAGTGCCTCTGCCTTAGAGGAGATTGTTGGGTAGGAGGCCACTGACACTATTGGGCCTGGCATAGTCCAGCCCTGAGGCGGGAGGGGCAGCTGCAGTGTGGAGGGCCCTGGGCTCCAACTCTGTAACATCACTATACATACACCAAATCAATAAAACTTTGACAAGAGTCATTCCCATTGGGCCCTTGGGTGGTCTGGAACACCATCAACACCATCTTTAACATTTAGATATAACATAAAGGGGATACTAAGAGGGAAACTGGCTACCCTCAGCTCCTTGAATCCTGGTACATCTGAAGGACCAACCTGGGCAGATAGAGTTCCACAGTGAAGGTGTCCTCTGAGGTGTTGGCTTTGCTTGCATATGTCTATTCTTTGCCCAGTCTCTAGCATGGGTAGTGGGAGGTAGGGCATGTATGAGGGCAGTGGCCTGGACAGATGTTCCTCTTCCCATTTCCAGGCTTGTTCATAGCTCTAAACTTTCAGGGTCTGCAGGCTGGCACTGCCTGACAACAGAAACCTGACTCCTTGAAAGAGAACTAGAAATCAACCCAGTGAAAGAGGAATGTTCTTGGCACCTTAAAAATCAGGAATAATGACAAACAAGGTTGTAGCACCCACGGGCTCAGGCTCTGGGGAGCTGTCAGGGCATAATTTGCATGCTAAATATAATATTTTTAGCACCAAAGTTTGGAGCACTTAACTTGCCCTAAGCATGTAATTATGGACTTGGATCTTCTTGCTGAACTTGAATGTAGTGCTAAACCTTGGGAAAGGCTCTTGTCCCCAGGAGCACCCTGGTGCCAGAAGGTAAGCTAAGCAGGTCCCCTAGGGTAGCCCAAGGCCACCAATAATTTGCTGCCCATATCCTGGAGTGGATCAAACTCCCATTGAGTCCAGAAGCCCTAGAAAACTCTCTACTGCTGATACCCACCGCCGCTGCCCGCCCCCCACGCCACGCTGTCAGCCTATGGATGGATGATCTTGACCTGGCTGGGAGATTCAAATTTTGTTTCATCATTAGAAGTCTTATGAGGGCATTCAAGTTTACCAGCTTTGAGAACTGTAGGAGAAGACAAAGAGAGAGAAAGAAGAAGAAAAAGAGGCCTAAAAGTGGGGTAAGGAGGCAAGCCCCAGAGCAATCAGAGAAGAACCCTGTCAGAGAGAAGAGGGGAAGAGGGCAGGGCAGGGGCGGGAGGCGGGGCAGGAGAGTTGCCCACAATTGTCAGGAGGCTTCAAGTCTTTCTTCCAGACAGCAGATTGACAGCTAGAGTGGGCAGGGGGAGGGCTGGGCTCCACCCTCTCCCCTTGAGCACTTGGGAGCAAAGGGATGGGAGGAGTGGTACCCAAAAACACACAGCAGAAAGGGGGATCCCAGGCTCTGGCTCTCTAAAAATGTCCTGCCCCTGCTCTGCTTGGTGGGTTTGGGAAGGAAGTACTCAGAGGTCTCCCTCCCCATCCTTGTCCTGACATATCCAGTGTCTCGTCATACCTGGAGCCTATTCCTAGACAATCCTTGTCTCCAGAGACTACATGGCTTCCTTGCCCCTTTGCCCAGTTCCCTGTGCCAACTGGTTCACTGTCCTCCTGGGTGTAAGCACAGAAACTGCATCTGTGACTTTAGAATCTCTCTGTAGAGCAGCTTTGGGCTTTGCCTTCCCTGATAGTGCTTTCCTCCTTGTCCCCAGGGGTCATTCTTGTGCTCTGCACTCACTTGAGGTGCTTTGCAAGGGGTAACAGGCCCAGACTCCTGATTGAATCTTACGCCATCCATTCTGTGCATTGCAGTTGAAAATGGCTAATGTGGGCATATTTATTCATTTTTTGGTCGAGAAAGAAGCCCTGTTTGAGACCAGACCTTTAGGGTGATACCCAAGGGTCCATGCAATCAGCTATTCCTGCTCAGCAGTGGGGGACGGAGAATGAGCAGGAACGAAGTTAGCAATGGAGAGGCTAGAGTCTGGGTGTTTTGTTTCTGAGGGTCCCTTCTTGTTTGTTCCATGTCTGCAGCTCTGCTATCCCAAGTGAAGAAGCAGGAAGCTGGCAGAGAGAAAATACAGTATCTTCTAAGTGAAAAGACCTAAGAGACCCATCCCCAGCCTTATGGATGAGATGGGGAAGGCTCTGATACGATTAGGTTCTAGTCTCATGTTCACTCTGCCAGGTTACTTTCAGAGCAGGGAGCAAGGTGATGGATGCTGCTCTCACTAGAAAGATCTTTTACTCCCAGGTAGAAGCATAGAGAGCACAAGTTAATTATTATTATTATTTTTAAAAGTTCACCTTAGAAGTTGTTGGGCAAGTATCTCATTTGGTAGAGAGCTTACCTAGTGTGCATGAGGCTTCATGTAGACTTTAATCCTCAGTACTGCATACATCAGGAGTACATACATATATACATAATCCTGGCACTTGGGAGGAAGAGTCCAGAGAGCTCCTGTAAGTGTAAGGCTAGCATAGCAAATTCCAGGCCAGCCAGGGCCATATAAGGGCTATCTCAAGAAAAGAGAAGGAAAATGGCAGCCACATGACCATAATATTACTTTGGAACATTGTGTAAGACTTGGAGCTGAGCTGAGACAGAGAGAGGAAGCCTGCCACCCTGTTAGAGATCAAATGAGCAGGCGCAGTCATGTGGAGGAGGATGTGAATCCATTGAGGGGATTAGAGAAGTGGAGTTTATGAAGACACCAAGCCAAGAAGCCATATCATTACCTTCTGGGTTATCTGGATAGCCTGGCCTCCAGACACCATTTTGCTGCCCCAGGCATGTACAGCATGAGCAGGAGACCTCAGGGAGGCCATGCTCTGGGCTCCATCCAGGGCAGGAGAAAAGATAGGATGGCCAAGGGAGGAAGGTCAGAGTCACATCCAGAGCCAGCATGGGCCTGATCACACCCCTCCTTTATGTCAATCCTTAGGTAGCACCACTCTCCTCTTCCCATCCTCTGCTGGTGGTCACTTCATCCAGCATCTGACCACTCCTTATTACAGGAGCCCCCCTGCCTACATCCTGTCCTGCTCTTATGGCTGCAGGCATGGTTTTGGCTTGATCTACACTAAGCCATTTGACTTGGTCTATAGTCACTGTAGTCACAACTAGTGATCTAGGGCTTGCCCATGCCTTGTAGTGACAGCACTACTGTAGGTGTGTGTTCCAAGATCACAGCCTATCCCAGAAAGAGTCACTCTTCTCTTCCAGAATATGCTAGCATGGGAAACTAGGCTGTTGTGTCCTAGAGACTTATTCTCCACAGGGCCCCCCAAAGCCTAATTATCTGTGCTCTATTCAAAGAGAAAAATTCCTCTTGTTTAGGAGAAACTGAAATGTTGAGTGCTTATTAACTGCCTTGCCATTTCATTGGCTTGGCATCAGATTTAACTGTGACAGAGCCCTAAGGACATAAGCACTGCTATGTGGTGAGACTGAAGCAAAGGAGCTTTCAGCAACTTGAGATTTTGCAAAACTGGAAAACTCTGGATTCAGGTCTCCTACAAACCATTCCCAGCTTCCTTCTCCAGCTTCCCTCCCCTGGCCCAAGCTAGCCTGGCTCCCACCTTCAACCCTTTATATAGGACAATGCACAAAACCTTTCAGCTCCCATTGTCTATAATCTGACTAAGCAGTGTGGATAATATATGTGTGTCCTGAGCACTAACGGGGGGCAGGGGGGCGGAATAGAATGTAGAAATAGTTGTGTACCTGAGCAAGCAATAGAGCATGCAACAAGGGGTGCCAGTTTAACACCTTCAGGAGGAGTAGCCATCTCTAACTGGACAACAGGAAAAACTTCATAGGTAGAAATAACCAGGCTGAATGTGGGTGAGGTGGGGGTATGTAGGACCACCACCAAGAACAGATGTGGTAAGGGAACTAGGCATTAACATGAAGAGTTGTGGCATTATCCTGGGGCTTATGAGCCCCATTAAAGGATGCTCCTGAACAGATGACCAGAGCAGCCATCTATGTCCAGAAGCCCCCAAGGCCCCTCTGCCCTGATGACTGACTTTTCCTCTCTCCCACAAGCCTGGAGATTGGCTTATTCACTTTGCACCTCACTCTATACCATGCCCCCATACTTTCTCAGTTCTCATAGTTTGCATCCATAGGTGTCTCTAGCTCCTTGTTGTTTTCTGTAGAACACTGCAATTCTGAGTCCCATCTGAGATGGTCACACAGCCATTCCAGACATTCCAGTGTGCAGTTTAACTCCCTTGGCTGTGGCTTGCTAAAATGCATTACTCCTTCTGGTTTCCTGGTCTCATATCTGGGAGGTTTTCACCCACTGACCCCTCAAAACACAAGAAGCCACCTAAGCAGAGGTTTAGAATAAGGAAGGAATTTGCCTCTGTACATGGTAAGGAAAGAGCAGGTAAGTGGAATAGTGCTGATGAGAAAGGCCAAGAGCTGGAAGACAGAAGAGGAACAGAGTGAAGGTGAGTGCTGATGCATGCTGGGACTGTGTGTGATTCAATTGCATCAAAAATTCTTCTACACACTGTGGCTGGAGCATCCATGGATTTCTCCGTCTTGGGGTAACATCTAGGGCAAGTTTACAGCTAATAAAGTGTTAAATGAAGACTTTAGCCCAGGTTTGTCTGGCCACCTCTAAATCCTCTGTCATAGTCTAGAGTCCCAATTTTCTACCACAGCATCCAGCTTCCCTATTGCACTCAACTCCCAGTGAGGTTCTTCGAAATCCATTAGACATTCAGTTTAGGTTTTAATCTATCCATCCTTTACTTAGAAGCACTCCTCAATGAGACTCAAGGTAGACATCAGAGTTTCACCTACTGGGAATACATCACATTGCTTGCCTTCAGAAATAAGTCTAACCCTTCTGTATTTTGCAGCTTATGGAGTACCTCCACCTCTTCCTATCCTAGCCTCTGACCCTTCTCAGCTCCATCCATCTTGTCTTCAATTTATATCTTTCAGGAGGCTCTTTCTGATCAACTCAATCCCTAGGTTGGAAACTGACTGAGCAGGGGTAAAAGAGTGGAGGTCATAGACTGATTATATCCACATATGGCTACTTACGTTTACCAATATTAAAAGCTCAATCTCTCAGATATATTCACCACAATATCAAGGACTTAGTTCCAACAAGTGGTACCCTACTAAGCAATGTAGAAACCCAAAGATTTCTTTCCTCCCTTCTTATAGTTGTGTTGGAAATGCCAGTCCTTCATTAGGAATGTGGAGACCCGCATCTAAGATATGGATAAAGGTTGAGGAACAAGTTTGTGGATGGGAGGAGAATGTTCACTTTGGGTTGATTTGAGTTTAAGGTTTCTCTAGGACCTCCATGTAGAGATGCCCAGTAAAAAAAAAAAATCAGGGTTCCAGTTTCTAGCCCCCCCATCCTTAGGCACTTTGTGTTTACAATGGAAATCTACTAGGGACCTACTTCCAGCAATTTTAAGGACCTCCTTTAAGCCCAACCAAAAATATCCCTACATAACTGAGAAGGCTGGTATGTCCAAATGAAGCTCACAGTGTGTGTGTGAGTGTCTGACTAGGGACACTTGAGAATACAGCAGACAACAAAGTCCTCTTGTTCAAGACTGAGCCCAAACCATCACCTCTGCTAGCTCTTAGAAGAGCTAAGATCCAAAGAAGCAGGGATCTGAGGACCTCTGTGCAAAGCCATGATCATCAGAGCCAAAGTGATTCAAGGCACAGTCCTGACCCCACTTCCATGACACCCTGGCCATGTACTGGATAATGATTGTTCAAAGAATCTTCTCCCAACACCAGTTTTCAAGGTTATCCTCACATCCTTCCTTATATCATAACCTTATCCTGTGGCTCCATCATCACCATTCCCATTGGTTGCTCTGAGCTTACCTGGGTGTGAAAGAGCCAGAGTCCCTGCATCTCCTCTGGCTCTTTTAGAACTGGAACTACATCAGTACTTAAGGGTTCAAGAGGGGCACACAGACCTGCTCCTCTCCTCCTCCTGCAGGTTGTTTTAGGAGATGGAATTAGGGATATTTTCTTAATTACAGAAGGCAGCTGTCATAGATTAGGGGGTAAAAAAATATTCCCAGAGCTCAGGAGTTTTTATTACTTCTCTGGAGGAAGGCTTTCTATCTCCACTGTGTCTGTGTCATAGGCATAGTTCTGTTGAGAAAGAGCTCAGAGTAAGCCTTGGGCACGCCCCCTAGTGGTCATCTTAAGCCACGGCTGCTTCACTCCAGAGTCCACCCTGCAGATTGTGATTTAATTGGTTGAGGATATATTTTTTAAAAAAATCCCACATCAGGATATTCTAATGTGTAGACTAGCCTGATAGTTGCTTCTTGAGGACACAATCCAGCCAAGTGCTGATCCCAGGATTACCAATTATTAGCTTTTCCCAAACTGTCCAGAGCCTAGCTGGAGCTGGTCTAGAGATTCAAGGAAAGAATAAGGCTGTCAAAATGATCTCATATCCTGGGCAGGGTGCCACAAAGGATCACAAATCTTCTTTGTTCCATCCTTCACCCCATGATGATGCCAAGGTGCTGATGGGGTGGGGAGATTGAGGCAGAAGGGAGAAGCTGCCCGCCCCCATATCCTTCTAACAGCCATTGCCTCACTGACCACTGATCCAGACCTACCAACATCCACAGTGGTTATTAGCACTGGCCCTAGCTCAACCTGCCCACAACTGGTGGGTAGATCAATGGGTGAGCGGCCTATGTGTGTTCATAGGCAGCAGTTCCTGAGCAGCTAGTGAAGAAGAAAGGAAGTCACTGCTCCTGCATCGCCACCCCAAGCCCAGAAAACCCTCTTGCACTGCCCACTCCTCCCAGCTGCCCTGCCTCCTCCCTTGCATGCGTTTTCACACAAATTAAACACACAAACAGGTATTATGCATTCATACCTCATCTCCTCCTAACTACCCTCCTAGTCCCTCACATGAGTTTGCAAACGCATTCTAAATGCATAAATGCTTTATGCATACATCTGCAACATCTCTTGGCTGCTCTCTTTTCAGAAAAATTCACACACAAGTATCATATATGCACATGGAACTCACCAGACAAATCAGGCATGCATGTACACATAGTCACATAATCACACAACTCCCCTCAGCTACCCCCTCTCTTTCCTTGTGAGCTCACATACATATAGTATGCACACCTAGAATGCATCAGAGACCTACACACACACACACACACACACACACACACACACACACACACACACACAAGTATGCCACATTAGCTCCACGGCTCCCCTGGATACTAAGTTGGTCCATGTCTAATTGAGATTATCAGCGTTATTCACTCTGGGCTTTGGAACTTGACCATATAAATGGGCACAGAAAAGTGTGGGGTTGGAGACAAGAAACTGGAATACCATAGATGAGCATATATGTGCAGTTTGGGCACATACTTCTATTACTTCCAGGATATAGGATACCAGACACTGAGAATGGTGCTACCAGAGCTATGGGTAACATGGTTACAGGGGCCTGGCTGAGACTAACAGTGAGCAGATGTCCTCGGAGCTCCAAGTGCACGCTGCTGTAAAGCAAGTAAAGCAGCTGTTCTGATGCTCCTGCCCCAGTGTAAGGTGAAACACCTGTGATGTAAAATTGGAGCTGAGAGGATCTCTCTATCCTCATCTCTAGGTATTTGTTGGGGTGTTCTTTAGGATGCAAGGGCTCCATTACCCAGAGGCACTTAACAAAAGGTGGCAGTGGTCTTGAAGCTGGAGAGGAAGCTTATTGTGGGCAGGTGAGCTCATTTGAAAAAGAGGAAGAGCGAGACTGGGCTGAAAACAACCTGGAGGGGAGCTGAAATCAGTTTTTCAGGCATTCTGTAGCTTCCCCATGTCACTGGAACAACCTCACTGGACCTTCTCCCCTCTTTCTGTCACCCAGGACAAATGGGCAGGTGGGAAGTGGCCTCACCAAAACCAACTTTCACTTTCTCAAGCCTCTCTCCCTTCAGGCAAAGAGGCCCTGTTATGGTTAAACATCTGTCTGGGCTCCAGACTCAGAAACTCCCAGAATGGCTAGCAAAGACTCCTTATCCTCCAAGGTCATCATCCCTTGTTTTTGGTTACAGAGGACTAGCTGGAGAGGTGTGCAGCCAACTCTATCCTTGGCGTCCAGTTTGGCACCAGCCTTGACCAGCACTTTGAGGATGGCTATGTTGCCCTTGAGAGCAGCCAGGTGGGCAGGTGTCCATCCCACTTTGTTGCAAGCATGGACAGCAGCACCATATTCCAGAAGGTGGATGATGCTCAGGAACGCTTCCTTCTGCACTGCCAGGTGGAGAGGAGTCCAGCCTGACTGTTCAGCAGCATTGGGGTTGGCCCCACACTGTAGCAGTGCTGACATCACTACCTCTTCCCCATGGAAGGCAGCCAGGTGCAGGGCAGTCCAGTGCATGCTTCCAAGAGCATTCATATCTGCATGGCTCTTGGCCAGCAGATGGATGATCTCCACGTGGCCCTTGTAAGTTGCTAGATGCAAGGGTGTCCATCCCTGTTGTGTGGGTAGCTCAAGGCTGGCTCCATGTCTGAGAAGCATTTTGAAGATCAGTTGCTTGCCCCTGGCTACAGCAATGTGCAGAGGGCTGTAGCCACCATGGTCAAGGGCATCAGGAAATGCCCCACTCTTTAGCAGGTGTTGGATGGCTCTTACTTTTCCCCTCTCCACTGCTAGGTGCAGAGGCGTCCTCAGGTTTTTCTGCTGAGCCTCCAGCTCTGCCCCGTGTCCGGTCAGCAGCTTGACTAGACCAATGTGGCCAAAGTAGGCAGCCACATGGAGGGGTGTCTTTCCCTCAGCCTCCTGTGGGTTGAGGTCAGCCTGTCGGGAGACCAGAAGCCGTGCCACATTCTCAAAGTTATTCTGTGCAGCTAGGTGGAGTGGGGTCCAGCCCTCATGCTCCTGGGCGTTCACCAGGGCCCCATGGTCCAGGAGCAGACGGGCAATGTGATCATCCCCATTCTGGGCTGCAAAATGTAGTGGGGCCCAGCCATCCTCATCTGCCAGGTTGGCATCAGCACCATGTGCCAGGAGCAGGGCACAGAGGTCCAGCTGCTGGTCCTGGGTGGCAATGAGGAGTGGGGTATAACCAGAGGCTGTCTGGCAGTCCACATCAACTTCATGGGACAGCAGCAGCCTCACTTGCTCCAAGTTGCCCTGGGCCACTAGGAAGTGGAGGGCAGTCATCTTATTCTCATTGATATGTAGTTCTCCATCAGCTGGGATCTCCATGACAGAGAGCTGTAAGATCCTTTTCAAGGAGTCATCTGAGCCTACCAAGATAAAGAGGTAGGTTGAAAATAAATTGATCAATAATCTGTTCGGAGGTCACCTTATACATCCCCTTGCCTCCTGGAGACACTTTGCAGAAACAGCCTTTACTTGAGGGCAGTGGGTCTCCTGGCATCAAGGGTCACTGATTCTGTTAGAACTTGGAGCCCATGGCTTTTACTGAGGAGGCAAGGTGGAGCTGGATGGAGCAGGGAGGCCTGAATGAAGATCCCTACCTCCACCTTTCAACATATTCTGGCTTCTGCTAATTCTTGGCATCTTTGAGCATCCTCATCTATCTCTTTAAAGGAGAGATGAACAATATTGGGACATTCTACCATTGGGAAGACAGCATAGGTAGGTAAGAATGTTCAGAGGACCCAAGAAGACAGCAGGCTGTGAAAATCAGGATTGCACTAGAACTTGGGTTTGTGTGATGTAAGCTCTCCAGGCCTCACCTCACTCTGCAGGCCTCACCTCACTCTGCAGGCCTCACCTCACTCTGCAGGCCTCACCTCTTCCTCCTCCATCTACTGTGTCTCAGCACGAAATAATGACCATTGCCAAGGTCCACCCCCCTATAGATTCTGATTTGTATGATTTAGGCACTAGACATATCTTTTTCTCATTTTTTTTTCCAAATAAGCCTAACACAAAGTCAATATTGAGAGCCAGCATTCTATGTCTCATGACAGAAACAGGGGAATCGAATCTTTAACAACACAAACACAAAGGGGAAAATGATCCAGAATTACAAGGACCTCAGCATTTTTTTAAATCATTCCTGATGTGTGATAGGAGGAGGCAAGAAGAATGAGCAATTAGAATGGACAGATCTCACCCTTTCCTCCATCTCAGCATGGCAGACTTACCACTGTGTGCAAGCTCCTGGTCGACTTCGCTGGCCTGGGAAGACATGTACAGTGTGGGTCATCAGGGATCAGCCCTGGGCCTCCTGCCTTTGCTCTCTCCAGTGCTTTCTGCTACCAGTCAGGATTCACATCCTACCCTTTCTGGGAAACCATAGCCCCTCCAGCACATGGATAGAAGAAATCACTAAGCAGGAAAGTTTTGGAGCTTGTCCTTTATTTAGAGACTTGAGGGTATATCTCTGGAACCCCTGATAGTCCTTGATACTTCCCATGTCAGAGTAGGGACAGAAGATTTGAAGGATGAGGTTGACACCCACATTGTGACTGCTTAGGATAAGGTCCTTCCCAGGGACTCAGCACCCATGACCTTTAGAGAATGGTTGTATAAATAAGAGACTGTGTCCTCTGCCTCTATGGATTCTGGCAGCCCCCAGCTAGTCTCCCTAGTTTGTAGAGTTAAGTGTGGGGTAGCTTAGCTTACAGTTTCCATGTAAGTGGCCTTGTAAATGACAGCCTCAGCCTTTGTTTATTCCTTCACAGGCCAGTTAGAGACGATGGGTGATACACAGAGACTTCCAGCTTCCCTACAGGGGCCTTCCCAGCCTGCCATACCCACCTTGTGGGGCTGGCTCAGTGATGGCTTGCAAGATACCTTCCGGGTCAGAGTTTCACACTCAGGGTCTGCCACAGGACTCTGGAGCAGGGACAGCAGCATGTCTGTCTCCATGGTCACATCTGCTCCAGGGGTAGAGAAAAAGGAGATACAAGACAAGCTCAATGAAACTCACTACATTTTAGATATGTTTCCTGGGTTCTTCTAAACGCATTTCTAAATTCACATATGTTCCCATATTCCCACAATGAGGTAGGAAGCTGAGTCCTACCCTTGACATGGTTGACTTGGCAAATAAGTGACCCTCTGAAGACAAGTCTTTTTTTCACAGATGGGAAAAGCAAGGACCAGGTGATCTCTGATTCTTACCCTTCTGTGTGTTACTCCTAGGGGACCAGATAACCTCATTTAGCCTGTGACCTTATAGATTCCACAGTACTCAAAGTTTCCATAGATAGCTACAGAGCTCAGTGGCAGGACCAGGCTCAGATGCCGTGACTTCCATTTGGTGACTCTCTCTCTCTTAGGTGCACAGTGAGCACTCTCTGATTAAACCCATGCTGTGCAGCTCTGAGAATCTGCCTCTCAGCCTCACCCTGAAAGCGTCTTATTCATCTTTCTAAACTCTACTGACAAGGATGTCTCCTGCCCTCCACCCCCAGCTCCTAGGCATGGGACAATGGATAGATACTTAGAAAGCATGGCCTCTTCTTGGGGTCCTGGTCCCAGCAGTGCTTCATCAGGTCCACCATCTGATGGGCCTCCCCTGGCCATTCCCCAGAGACAGGGTGCAAGCTGGGCCTCATGCCTGCAGCTACTCGGATGATGATAGTCATCATATTGAGCCCTACAAGGAAGATCCAGGCTGTGTGAGTTTCCAAAGATGAGAACTGAGGGATGGTAAGTGGAAACTGGGAGGATACTGACAGGATTGGAATGCAGTCGGTGCCCTGTACATGCTCAGGAAGTAGACAGCTGAGTCTGGGACCTACTTGAAGCTCCAGTTGAGCATCTGAGTTACTGGTCCAGCTCTAGTCAAGACTCAACATGATCCTCACCTCCTTTTTCTGTGCAAAGGCAGCAGAATAGACAAACAGGTTTGGAGAAAGGCTTCAGCTTTCCACATTTTAAAGTGCAGGGGACTTGGGATATTTGATCCCTGAAACAAGGTTAAGGCCAATGTTTGCCCACTGTTATATAAACTCTAACATTTGTAGGGTCGAGGAAGCAGAGGAAGGTAGAAATCTGTGAGGGGCTCACACTATGTTCACACAACCCATTACTCCTCTTGTGTTCTCCAACCCCGGCCCCCCTTAGGCATACAACCATGATCATCTGTTACCTGTATATGGTTTCTTCTGTGTGAGAATCTCCCAGATGACAATCCCAAAGCTGTAATGGGGAATATGTTAGCCGAGGGACTTAGTCTAGTGTCCATGATCCCTAACCAGGGGCCCCCAGCAGACTCTACAGCCACAGGTGAAGCCTTCCCGGCCCCTCCTCATCTCTTCTTCCATCAGCACATGGAGGAACCAGTCCTGATCTTTGTCCTGCCCTGCCTGTTAGCTGTAGAGACCTGACTGGGGTAGTAAGTAAAGCCAGCTGCCCACTCACCTGTATACATCATATCCAGGTCCCGGAGCCTTGCTATTCTCTAGGAACATTTCAGGAGGAATATAGCTGAGTGTGCCCCTCAGAACTGATCTTTCAATGTACTGCATGTGGGTTGACTGCTCCATCCACTTGGACAGGCCAAAGTCTGAAATCTGGAAGAGAGCCAAGTACAGGGTAGCAACAATTTTCCAGAAGCCATCTATGGCTCCTCTCCACTGCCTTTATCAGTATATCTCATTTTAGCAGAACTCATATGGTTTTCAACTTCACTGCCTCTCTACTACCCACACCCTAAATGATCTTGAACCAATTGTATTATCTTCTTGGAGCCCCAGTTTCCTCATCTGTAGGAGGAAAATCCATATACCTTGTTCTTCCCATCTCCATGGGTCCTGGAACACTCATAACATCTGTTTATCCTTCTCTGCTTCTAGCCTTTCAGACTGCCATTTACCATTGATTAAGGAACAATGAGATGGGGTTCTGAGATACCCCTTTAAACAGCATGCCATCAGAATGGGATATTTAGATAGGGTGTGCATGCAGCCACTCATTTTCCAGACCTTTTTCCTGCTTCAGGGAGCTCCTACTCAACTTTGATTGACATTAAAAAAAAATGTTTTATAGAATGCTTAGATATTGCAATGAGGATCAGCAAAATGAAGTAACAAAGGTGTTATGGGAGTATATTAGAAATATATAATTATATATTCAAATAGAGTAAGAAAGTTCTTCCCAAGGAGATGATGATCAATCTGGGAGCTGAGATATGATTAAGACTTTCTAGATAAAGAAAGGGTTGAAGGAACAGAATGTGCAAAATTTTGAAGGCATAAAAGAATATTGAAGGTTTTGAGCACTGAAGAAAAAAGCCGTTATGACTTTAATTTAAAAAAATCCCCTTAATACATATCCCTCCTCCAGACAAAGAACGTGAGGGGTGGAGATTATTATATCAATCTTAGAAGTGTGGCCCAGAGAGCACTGTTATGGGCACCACAACCCCAATCTCATGTCCCAAAGTTGTCTCTTCAGCCATCTCTGTTTCAGGCCTAACCCCTATGTTCACTATTCATCCAAACAAAAACCGGCTCATATTCTTGACTGGTTCAGTGATTGGCAGGCAGAGACAATCCTCTACATGAAGAAGGTCTAACATACAGCAGCAGGCTCTCACCTTGACGTGCATATTGTTGTCCAGTAGGATGTTGCCTGGCTTAAGGTCCAGGTGGAGCAGAGGTGGCTTAATGCTGTGGAGGAAGTTCATGGCCAAGCTGGTCTCGTGGATGATGCGGAATTTGAGTGGCCAGCTGAGGCTGTGCGTAGATAGTGTCTCCTCCAGGGAACCCCTGGCCATGAACTCCATCACAATGCCCAGTGGTTGCTTGCATACCCCATAGATGGACACGATGTGCTGAAACTTTATCTTCTCCATTTTGACTGCTTCTTCAAAGAGACAGCTCATCTCAGAGCTATGGAAAGGTAGAAATGGAAAGGAAGAAAGAGAAACACTAGTTGCTAGGGCTGTGTGCAGAACATATCAACTCAACATGGTGTAAGCTGAAGCTTGCGAAGTAGTGGAAGAGAATCGAGAATCGAGAGACTGTAGAAGCAGCCCAGGCATCCAGGGCTGGGCCTCAAGCTGTTATCAGCGAAAAGGCAAGGGGTCTGCAGGCTTGGGAGTCCATCCATCCTGCAGAGTCAGCCTCCAAAAGCCTGGAACACAGCCTGCCATTTATCCTGCCCACTCACTTTCCTGTTCATCTCCCCTAGCGGCTTTTGAGCCCCTGAAAGACCAGTATTATTGTTCATGCTTCCTTTTAAAAATAACATCTATTACCATTTTGGTTGTAAAAATAATACACGCACCTCATAGAAAACCTAGGAGATACAGAGAGCTGTAAAAAAGAAAATTAAGTCACCAGTAATCCAACCCTGCAGAATTGGCCTTGACTAACATTTTAGGTTTTTTTTTTTATGATGTTTTCCAGAGATCTCTTTTCCCTCCCCTTCATTTCTCCCTCCTTTCTCTGGCTTCCCTGCATTATTCTCCTGAAGCATGGTCTTTAATGGATGCAGGATAGTCCGTGTTATGGATGAACTATAAGCAGTACTCTCTGCCCCTCCCCCAACCCTATGAATTACCATGCACTGCACAATTTGTCTTTGTGGAAGTGAACTGTGGTTATGACTTAAGGGAAAGCCCCGTAAAACAGGCAAGGCAGGCCCCCTCTCTCACTTCACTATGTGTGCCCACAGAACTGTAAATATGCAAATTGCAAGAGACTGTTTGAGAATTGCAGGGATAGAGATTAAGGAGGAATGGCATTTTGAAAAAGCAAAGGATCTGCAGAGCTTTGCTGGTGTTGCAGTGGGATGCTGCTGATAACTGATGGTATGTTCTCAGGGTCACCCTGAGAAATCGGGCAGGGGTTCTGGCCTCTAGAACATCTATATTCTCCAGGCATCTCAGCATCAGGTTACTTCAGGGTTAGCCACCTCTAGCCCTTCTTTGTTATTCCAGGCAGCCCTGGGGGTTTTTATACATCCTCTCTTTCTCTTGGGTACATGGAAGCCAGAGTAAATCGTCCTCAACATCTTTAGGTAACACTGCTCCGACCTCAAGACCCAGATCTATCACTTGAGATGTGCCTGACTTTGGACGGGATTCTCTGGGCCTCAGTTTTAACCTGCAGGATGAAAATAATAATAAGTGTCCTGCAAACCTCCCGGCCATACCCAGACTTCTGTACTGGGTTTCTGTCTCTCTGGCCTCAGTTCCCATTGCCCCCAGCACGCAGCGAGCAGTCCAGATCTCTGTCCTTTCTTCCCTGCCTTGTCCACCTTCCCGCTGTCCTCTGTTCTCCTTCTCCAGTTCCTTTGCTAGTCTAGGATGCTCAGCCCTGCACTCATTTCAGGCTCTCTGCTTGTCCCACCTCACCTTCCGGTTTCTCTGGTGAGGATCAGCATCTTCAATCAGACATTTGTTGCCTAGATACTTCATGTGTCTGAAGCTTGGCTCTTGATCCCCTCCACAATAAGACTGCCTTATGCTCTCCAGCTAGTGTGCTCTCCATCCTCAGGCCTCAGACAGGTCCTGGATTCCTCTTTGACCCCTTATTCCCCACAGCTAGTTCTACCACTGACATACAGCAAGGATCTTACTACTTCTGCCATTTGCCTAGGAACCCAAACCTCTTTAATGGCCTTCCTGCTGTTACTGCTTCCCCCAAACAGATACTTTTAAATCTAAATGGACATAGTGTAGGATGGAGAGTGACTCAGCAGTTCAGAGTACACACTACTCTTTCAGAGGATCCAAGTTCTGTTCCCAGCACTCACATAAAGTAACTCCAGATCCAGGCACATCGGATGCCTCTGGCCTCTAGACAACTGCACTCATGTACACACACCCCACATTCACACTCAGATATAAAAATAAATCTTAAAAAAACCCCAAAACATCATTATTCTGCCAGGAGTCATCCAACGGCTTTCTTCTCCCTCAGAGCTGAGGACAAGGGTCTCTCAAAACTTGAGAAAGGTCCTTGTGATCTGGTCTCCTCCTCACCGTCACCCTGCCACAGCTCCCTCACCTCATTGCTTCCTAACCCACCCCTCTTTCTCTGCCCAAATGTCAAGTGTATTGGCCCTTCAGGAACTCTCTTGTCTTGTTTCCTTTCCCTAGAACACCTTCACTCACATCTGGCCTGTCCCTACATCTGCTTCAAAGACAACTCAGATTGCCATAATTAGTGCTTCAGAAACAAATCTGTGTAAATGGCATCTCTACCTCAGACAAAGCTTATCAATCTTTATCTCCGAACAGGCAGATGACCCACAGATTAAGATTTCTAGACTAAATCTATTCTTGAAAGATACTGCTACTCAAGTCCCTTAGGTGTATCAGTCAAGAAAGTGTCTAGTAGTCTTAGTGCTATAAAGAAAAACTATATTTGTTCATCTACTCATTGTTTCCTTTGTTAGAATCTAAGCTCAAAGAGGGCAGGGGATCAAGTTTGTTCACTTAAGGTTTCCTGGCTTCAACGAACTACATAAAACACACAGCTTGTGAATGTTAATAATGTTGGCACCAGGCTCTACTCTGACAAATATAGACTCTTATTGACAGAGAGGAATCTTATGCTTAACATATGTGTGTACTTAAGACAGTCCTCCCAAACACTGGATTCATGATCTCTTTGAAGCCAAGACCATCATTCAATAAATATCTGTTTAACAGTAACTATATACCAGACACTAACAGTAAACAAAATAGACACAAGCTCCTATTGTCACAGAGCAACATCCTAGGGGGTCCTGTCTTCCTCTGGCATGCCAGGCAGACCTCATCACCTCTTTGTGTTGTGGTTCCCACAGTCAAAGAGCACCAGCAAAGGTCATGCTACTCCTGACCTCCCTTTCTTCCACACTGTCTCCATTCCTAGTACTATAGTCTGCATCTCCATCATCTGCCTGAAGACATGAGTCTTCACAGGAACAGCAGCCATCCTACCCCTCTGGTCCATTCCCCAAGCTGCACATCTGATTGTTTCCCTTCCACATTCATTATCCAACTGGTTGCAAACCCCTCATGGCTTTCCCCTGATCCTTCACATCTTCAACTCCAGCTGTAAGGCCTTTTCTGTACCTTTGTACACATTTCCCCTCTTGTCACAGGTCCTTTATATCCCTGTCACATGAAAACTTTTTCCTTAAGTTACACTCAGTCTTCACATGTCATAGGCACACACTCAGATGATGTGGTTAATGTCTCTCTCCCTCTGAGCCGCAAGCTCCACAGATTCTACATGTCTACTATCTTTGTCATTTCCTTCTAGGGTCCAGTATCGTGCTGAGATCATAGATATTAATTAGCCTCCATCAAGTGGATAGGTGGATGGATGAATGGTGAAGTGTAATGAGGCAATAGTCATAAAGCTCCAAAGATAGCCATTCACACATAACACACACTAGTTACAGTTATTAATTATTTCTTTTTCCTTTTCACTCCTAAGAACTTGGAAAAGAAAACTAGGGGGGAGGAGCAGGTTAGTTTATTATTATTATTATTATTATTATTATTATTATTATTATAGTTGCAGTATAAGATCAATGCTATCAGTTTCCTCGTACTTATACTATTTATTAGCATATTTCCTTGAGTGCATGTCTGTGTAAATGTACCTGCGTCATCATTCATATATATGGGTGGGGAAGTCACAGAATTAGCTTCCTTCTTCTACCTATGGGTATTGGGGAGCATGCTTGGCTGCAAATGCCTTTATATGTCAAGCCAGCTCATCAACTTCCCTTGTGTTCTTTATTTCAAAGATTATACACGGTTTAGGCAAATCTTAGAGGCTTCTGGCCCTACTCCAAGCCCGAGTACTGTCTGCAGAGAAGACCTCACACAAAAGCTGCTGCTGGGGGACATTGTTGAGTCACAGAAAACAAAACAAACAGCATCTAAGTGAGAGTCAGTGGGCAGACATGGGAAAACATATGGGAGGATATGTTTTCATACTCAGGTCTAACATTCCAGATGTTTCCTTCCTGACTGCAAGCGGGGTAAGCACATAGCAGGAACACACAGTAAAGCCAGAGTCAGGGAAAAAAAAAAAAAAAAAAAAAAAAAAAAAAAAAAAAAAAAAAAAAAAAAAAAAAAAAAAAAAAAAAAAAAAAAAAAAAAAAAAAAAAAAAAAAAAAAAAAAAAAAAAAAAAAAAAAAAAAAAAAAAAAAAAAAAAAAAAGAGTATGGCTGTAACATACTCTATGACAGCCAGGGAGCAAAATAAACCGATAGCATAGAACTCTGAATTTGACTTTCCAGCAGCATTTATGTCAGCTGGCAAGTGGCTTGGGTGGGTCCTGCCCTCAGTTTGTCTCCTGTGGAAGGCCAGCAGTGTGAAATCAGCTATCTGGTGATGTCCTACTGGGGCAGTGTCCAATCTCCAGTCCTTTCCAGCCTACAGTGACTGGTATGGAAGGAGAGAAGGTGATAAGTTAAAGGTCATTGAGCAAAATGTCACATTTCTTGGAAAGCTCAGTTCTGTCCAGAAAAGATGGGTGAGAAGGAGCTTGTCTGAGCATCTTCACACAAGAGAAGGAGGCAGAGCAAGGTTGAGAGGCAAGACAAAGGCATTTTCACATGGTAGTTCCTACTCACCTTTGACCTCTTGAGATGTTATCAAGCAGGTGTTATTTACCTACTGTTTTGTGGGCTCCGAGAAAGAGCATATTCTGGAGAATTCAGATCACAGAGCCCAATTAAAAGCACTTAGACAGTTGACAACCTCAACCCCCGCTCCACCTCTTCTCCTGAGCTCCCTAGACTAAACATTTGCTCTACCTCATTTTCTCCCGTGTGGAAGCAGGCTGTCAGCTACCTGGTGGTTTCCTTCTGGAGGCATGGGGAGCACTTGATGGCATACTGGGTCCTCCAGAGCTTGTGCCGTGCCTGGAACACCTGGCTGAAGCCACCACTGCCCACTTGACACCATTCTTCCTCAAAATCTTCTCGCGTGAAGATGGTGAGGCTGCCCAGCTGCTGCTCCAAGGAGCTGACTGCCATGGGGTCCGGTGGCCTGCAGGCCTAGAGTGGCACCACGCACTCCCCTGTACCTCAGCACCTCACCTTACATTGGCAGTAAGCTGGGCAGGGCCCCAGGAGTCTCTGCTTCCTGCTTTTCAAGTCTGGGAGGGTGAGAATGATGAGGTGAGCCAGTTCCCTCTCCTTCTCTGCCTGCCAAGGGAAACCCAGCCAGCCCAGTGCCCGAGGCTGCAGAAGGGAGAGAACTGGTCCTGGAAGTGGGGATGTCCCTTTGAGATAGCTTTTTCTTCCTCAGTGGAGGCTAGCTCAGCCTAGCAAAGTGAGGGAGGGCCAGAGCTGGGCTTGCAGCGGAAAGTCAGAGGTCAGCAGGAGAGGCTGGCATGGCCTTGTGGCCCAGCTTTAAATGAGAGCAGGCTGTGTTTTATCTTCCCACTACACCTCTACAGACAGCTGTGGAGACCTGAGCCTTGCATTGTCCCTGAAAAACATAGAGTACAGAATATGCCATGAGTTTTTGATTTTTTTTGTTTGTTTTTGTTTTTTTTCTTTTCTTTCCTGCTCTGAATCTGACTGGTTCAAGGCTTCCCTTGTCAATGCTGCTTGTTTACTAGCCAGTCTTTACATCCTTGAGGTTAACAAGGAGGGTCAGCTGGAGCAGAGATGGACTACAGCTAGATTCCATCTGCAGGGAGCATTTCTTTCTGTCTGCAGGCCACTGTTCTAAGGCAGATGCTGCTGGGGACACTACAGCAGGCAGATGCTACCTCACCTGCAGCAGGACAGATGGGCTGAAGCCCACAGTAAACTTGAAGGGTGACCAAGTTCAAGTTTGAAGAGTCCACCAGCGGAGGAGGAAATGCTTGATCGTGTACCCAACTGTACAGAGGCCACTGGCGCATTCCATGGTTCACTAGGCTCCTAGAAATTGGAAAGGTGAGGGTGTTTTGTGGAAACTGGACAACTTGTTCTTTCCCTAACATCCCTAACATCCCCAAGATGAATGATTAAGGACTGAAAACTGGCCCTGGAGACAGTTGTCATGGGGAGGGACTAGGCATGGCCTGAGCATTAGCTTTGTTCCAGGATCAGTAGCTATTTGCCTACTATGTGTACTTTATAGACATTTTCTCTTTTCAACCCACAATGGTGTTATGATGTCAACATGTATCTACAGATGGGAGAACTGAGCAGAAAAACAGTCTGTTCTGCAGAGCTATTGGATTAAGCGGTGACAGATCCTCACACCTAGGTCTCCTGGTTCCTGGGGAAATGGGCTGGGCACGGTGGACTTGGTGGGAGTCTTCTAAGAAAACAGGAGAAAGGGAACAAAAGGGTTATGGTCCCTGAAAAAAGGTGGAGATGAAGGGGGCTACACCAGAGCTGTTGTGAGAGATTTGTTCACTCTGTCCCCTGAAACTGTCAATACACTAAATCTGGATTCAGAGGATGGAGCCCACACTCAGCTGACCAGAATAAACCATAGAGTTACTTGGTGGACTCAGATGGGGGAGAGGGGACACAGGGAGGAAGGAGGAGGAGGGGCTTAGGAGTTTTGTGGGCCTTTTTTTGGATCTTGGAAAAGAAAGGAACAGAGTCAGCTGGGTTTTTCTCTATTGCTTTTTGAGTCTATGAGGTTCATACCTTACATCTGTCTCCCAAATTTTTGTTAACATTAGGATAATTTAGATGACCATTACACAGAGCAGTGTTCTGAGATGGTGTCAGAGGAAAGGCCCCAGGTAACTTAGGCTGGACCAAGGCGAGGCCTCAGGAGCATCCCTGCCTATAGCCTCCTTTCCCATGAGCCTCAGAGATTTGGAAGGCAAAGGCCACTGCAGTCTTTGAGAGGGAGAACTGGAGGCCAGGATGAGGCCTCTGGCCTCATGTTAAGTGATTAAATGTGGGGAATGACATTTGAACAGCCCCATGATCCCAAAGAATTGTCTCTCTGACCTGAACTTCCTCCAACATTTGCAAGACCGACTTAGGTTCCTGGAGGAAAACACAGCAACAAACTTCTGAATAACTTTGGCAGTTCCCAATCATAGGTGCGGAGGATCTCCAGGAAAAGAAGGACCCTGGAAGCTTCCAGTGCTGTATTCAGAGACTCACAGAGGACTGAGGGAGGGGGCCAGCCAGGGCTCAAGGCAGACTGCCAGGACTTCAAACAAAACAACCCTGTGAGTTCCTCTCTATGCTGAAGGTATATGAATGTGTCAGAGCTAAGGTTTGAACACCGAGCCACCTGTTGAAACAGGCCAGATGTGTCGTTAGCACCTACAGTGCATATGTTCCTCTTTTGGTCTCCCTAATGTGGGCAGGATAAAAATGTCTTTGGGTGAACTCTAGGGGAAGTGAGTTTTCCTGGTGCATGATCACCAAGGTCAAGCACAAATGCAAATTTCATGAGTCAGTGCAGTGACTCAAAAGTCCTGTAATAATTTGGGCACTGCTGAAATGCAATGGAGCCCTTCTCTAAATCAGAACAAGTCATTGACATACAGGGAAGTGGCTCCATTTGTCTCCATTTTCACACAGTGCAGAGGGCATGCAGATGTGTTCTGACAGGCTCCAACGTCAGCCTGAGTCCTGAGTGGAGGGCTGGCCACAGTAAGGAAGGAATGCATTCAGGAAGCAGGGGCCTATGCTCTAGACAGAGGAGAGGAGAGCAGTGAAGAGAAAAAGGGAGGGGAGGGGAGGGAAGGGAGGGAAGGGAGGGGAGCAATCATAGCAGCAATGTCTGGCCTTTTTCTTTTTAGCAGTTATTGGGCCTTGTTTTTTTTTTTTTTCCAGATATTTCTGGGTTTCTCCATTTGTAAAATAAAATGATTTGGTCTTAGGAATATCCACTCACTCATATTTTATACAAACATTAAATCTAAAGGAAGCATGAACTTAAATATAAAAAAGAAATATAAAACCTTTGGGAAAAATATATTTTTTTACTTTTTTGAGACAGGGTTTAACTATGAGCTCTAGATTAACCTTGATATCACCATGTAGCCAAGGCTGGCCTTGAACTCATGGCCCTCTTACCTCTGTCTTCCAAGCATTGTGATTGTAGGTGTGTATCATTTCTCCTGGCCCTATAATGAAATATTCCTGGGCTAGGGTAGGGCAAAAAGCTGTGAGACTTAATACCACAAGCATGTTTCATAAAAGAAAAAAATAATAAATTTAACTCTAAAATTAAAAATATGCACTCTGAAAAGAATCACATAAGATGATGCAATGATAAACCACACATAGGGAGAAAATATTTGTGACTTGAATTCTGGAAAACTATGTCCTGCTGGTTCCTAAGATATATGAAGACATCTTCAAAGTTAGTGCAAACAAGCAAAAATAATCACATGAAGTTATATTTAGAAAATAAGAAAGATACTCAAACATGTTTTACTGGAAAAGATATATGGATGGCAAATAATGGTATGAGAAGTTGTTCAATGTCATTGGCTAAGGAGCAAATGCAAATTGAAGTCACAATGATATGTCAAGGTGCACATAACAGAATGGTTAAAATAAATAACAGGGCCAAATACTGATGAGAAATGAACCACATATGCATTGTAGGTGGAGATATAAAGTGGCCCAGCCATGCTTCAAGACAGTGAGGCATTCTCTGAGAAGACTAAATATATAACTACTAAATGACTTAGCAATTGCCCTCTGGGAAAGTAAATCCCAGAGAAATGAAAACTATGTTCACATAAAAAAATTCACATGATGTAAATTGTTTTCTATAGCATATCAAAAATGTGTGTAACAGCAGAGTGGGTAAAAGGTTAAGCACATTGAGGCAGATATACAATATGGAGCAATTCCCAGCAACCATTGACAGGCACAACTCAGCTGAACTCTGGGGAATTACAGCGATTTTCAAAACCAGTTTTTAAAGGAGTACATATTGTACATCCCCACTCACAGTCCTAAAAGACACAGTGGTAAGGCTGGAAAAGAAGGAGGTAGGTGTCAGAAGTGGGATGTAGAGGAATGGATACAGCTACAAAATCCGTGGGAGAAGACTGCTTACACTCTGTCTTGACCATCGAGGTGGCCTCATACATCTACATTAATGAAGTCACAGCAAACTTGTTACAAATCTACAAGAAATAAAATAGGATTCATTTTTAAAGATCCACAGACCCACAGATGAAAGATTATAGGGACCCACCTAAATGTGGGGGTACAATTCCCATTGGTCAAGGTCCTAGACTAAATTAAAAGGAGAAATCAAGCTAAGCCTTAGTATTTACCCATTCCTGGGGATACAATGTGACCAGATACCTCACACTCCTGCTATGTCCTTTCTGCAATAAGGAAGTCTATCCTTAAATCAAGAGCCCAAACAAATAGTCTGAAGACTTGGTACAGCATGCAAGGTAACTAATATAAACATGTGCAGAAATGTGTGCAGTAAAAACAATGAATGCGACATTGAAAGGAAATGGAGGAGCACATAGAACAGAGGCCATTCTTGTTATAAACTGGCAATGAATTTAGCTGAATTCTCTCTGTGTCCACGGAGCTTGTGCATGGTCCAAACTAAGAGCAATGACCTAGGAAGTCTGGCAGAAAAACTGTCTAAGTACCAAAGCATTCATGGCCACATATGGTGACCTGTGGGAACAAAGAGATGAGCTAGAGGCAGAGCTTATAATTAAAGTAAAGCAGGGCATAAAAACCTGGAAAATGCAATCTGGCCACATAAAGAGCAACTGAGGAGCTATTTTCTAACTGTGATATTAGCATGGAAGGAAGGGAGCCAGGTGTGTGTGTGGGGGGGCCCTTGGGAGGGTTCTGAAGTCATTTCAGAGATCTCTGAGGTTGTCTCTAGCACCTTGAGTATAGGAAGAGCTCACTACCCAAGGCCACCTTGGGTCTCCGCTCCCTACATCTGGCATAACATTTTTTGGTTAATTAAACATGGCTTAAGCAGTTCCAGCCCAAGGAACAACATGTAAATCCGGTAACTGAAGTTCAAACTGTATGCCTCAGTGACATGTAGATGCTTGTGTTTCTAAGAGCAAGTAATATAAGATCCGTAGAGTCATGACCTTCCTCCCTAGACCTCAAAGAACAGTCATAGACATGAAGCCATGGACATGAATCTTAAGAGAAGAAACATGGCGTTCAAGATGCTGCAGAGTCCTCAGGGCAATCTGTGGTGAAGCTGCAGTCAACAGAGCAGTGTTGTGACCTCCAAACTCTAGAGCCACCTGAATGTGAACCCCGAGTGGAAAGAGCTGCAATCATGAGATCCAATCTGAGATGAAAAAAACCACAGGGTCAATGCTATCTCTGGGGGTCCAACCAGCTTAATGTATCTAACAAGGGGGCCTTTTGAAGTGAAACATTGTCTTTCAGGTTTAAGATTTAATATTTGCTGTCTTAGGTTTTGGACTTGCTTGGGGGAGCTGTCTCCCCTTTGCATTGGGAATACTTTCTCTAAGCTTGTTTTACACAGAACTTTATTTTTTAATGTGTATATGTGTGTGCATGTGTAGGTGTGCAAATGTACATATGTGTGCAGGTGCCAACATAAGTCATGAAAGGACACTCAGCTTCCTGGATATAGAGTTACAGGCAGCTGTAAGTGCTGGGAATCAAATGGTTCTCTTCAAGAGTAGGGAGACCTCTTAACCACTGAGCCATCTCTCCAGGTCCCTACCATTGAATTTAAGGGAATTGCTTTTTTTGGTTCACAGCTGGGCTCCAGGCTACCAAACTAAAATTCTGTGGACTGTCTGAATGAAGCCATTGTGTTTTGCCTTGTAAAAACAATATGTTGTGATTTGTCCCCCTGTGAAACTCATATTGAGTACTGGGCAGTGGGGGCGAGGTGAGCATTAAAAGGAGATCAAGCTGTTAAGAGGGATTAATGCTACTCTCGGAACTGAGCGAACTCTAACAGGAGTGGGATTTAATTTAATCTGCAATAACTGTTACCCTGGGAATGAGTTTAGAAGCACCAACTGCTTTCTGCGTTGGTTCCTTCTCTCTTGGTTGTGATCAAAATACTTGAGAGAAGCAACCTAAAAAGCAGGAGAGGTTCATTTTGCCTCCTGGCTTCAGGGAATTCCAATGTCTTATAGTAGGACACATTCATGGCTGCAGGATGGTTTGGCTCCTCACAGGATGTGCCAACCAGGGATCTCAGGAATGTGTTCCCAAACCAGAAGTGAATCTAGGCCTCAGGGAAACACTACTGCCAGCCTAGCTAGACCATATATCTAAAGGGTCCAAACTTCCCCAAGCAGCACCTCAGCAGGGGATCAAGCAGTCAAGTTCATGAGCCCAGTAGGGGGCATTTTACACTCAAACTTGACAGCTATGTCTGTCCCTTCAGTGTGTATCTGCGTGCTTTACCACTTCCCAGCCATGTTATATAAGACTCAGTACAAGGCCCTGACTAGATGCATGAGTCAAAATAAGTTATTATCCTTTATACATGACTTATTCTGTGGTATTGGGTTATAGCAATGGAAGATGAGTTAGTCGGAAACACCTGAATCAAGTGGCTTAAACATAAAGAGGCATGGTTCCCCAGGAAAACCATGGCGCTGCTGCCAGAACAAAGGAGAATTCCCCTGTAAACTGGAGAATCAGCACGTTGGTCAGTCTCCAAGGTAATAAACAGCAAGTCAGAGGTGTAAGGACCTGGATTCATTCGCAAAGTGGTACCTGGGGGCAGAGCCCAGGTCTGCAAGTGAACTCAGCAGCCAATGGGTTAAAAAATTGGATTGGCACCAATCGCCGCTGTACCTTACTCCTTGGCCCTATCCTGGAATGCCAAGGTGTGTGGCATCTTGCTTACATATGTTTTGTTTTAAAGGCCCCTGCCCGTCAGGGCTCGGTGTCCTTAGCCTTTCCACTGCGTCAGAACTAGGCTATTGGCCCAGGTTTGTGGGAACCTCTATATAACCTGTATGTAACAATAAAATCCTCGTCCAGCCTCCCTGGTGGCAATCGTGGAAATTCTTGCACGCAGGCATAACAAGAAGCCGAGGCCCAAAGCAGTAGACTGGTTGTCTATCTAGACCTTGCTTGGATTGTACTGGGCCCCTGATGTTTGGTTCATGTTGGGCCCAAAACTTCTGTAGAAGCAACCTTCTGGGGGGCCAGCTTTTCTAGCCTCCCACTACTGAATATTTCCCACCGTCCTGCAGAGAGAAACTTCCTGTTCTCAGGGACTTCAGTGACAGCCTCAGCAGCTCTCTCTATTTGAAATCTCGGTGTTTCAATGTCATTCTTACTTCAGTCTATGATCTGAATTTTATATGATTCCATCAGTTCTGAGAAACAAAGGGAGGGAGATGTCCCTTTCTTTGTTGCTGTTTAGTGATCTGGAGGCTAGGTATGTAGTGCAATCAGGACTACAGGACTAGACCCACATCATTTAAATGGGGAAGGTCGCCTAGATAAACACTGAAGGGCAGGAGGAGACCAGATCTTTGTACAGGTTTTTCATGACTCTTCAAAATGCCCCCTTCTACCTGAATGACTGAAAAGAACAGACTGAATTCTCCTTTATAATTACATGTCTATCTGGTCTTTCATTACTATAATAAAATACCTGAGGCTAAGTAAGTGTCTTTTCTAGAAAAGGATTATTTAAGGACTGGGCATGTAGTCTTATCTATCATGCACAAGCCCCTAGGTTCAGTCCTAGTGGCAAACAGACATACATGCAGGCAAAGCATTCATATAATAAAAAGAAAGGCATAAGGTTAAAAAATAAAAATGTGGAGAGCAATTGGGGCAGATACCCTCAAATTCTGGTCTCGCCATGCAAACATACATGTGCACGTACATTGACACACATGAACACACAATATATCATACACACACACACACACACACACACACACACACACACACACACACGAAAAAAAAACCCCACTGGTTATAGTAGAAGCAGGGTAATCCCTTTTACACAAAGTCATGATGGACGGTGTAGCACGTAGTAGGAGCCTGGTAATGTTTACTGAGTAAGTGAATGACTGGCTAAGTTGTCATTGATATCCACACAGGCATCAGGCTCCCACCCATCTGAAGATGGAAGACGATATCTGGAAGCCAGAGTGTCTCCATTCTTTGAAGATGAAACTGCCCTACACGGTGGCAACCACACCTCATCTTCTTGTGTTCTGCGGCTGTTAAGATTCCAGGAAGGTGATTCTTCACAGTGGGAAGACTTAGGTTGTTATTCACCAGACTGTGATGGATTAGCAAAGCTTTCTGATAAGAGATCAAAGGAGTTAGAGTTTTATTCCCCCTTCATGCTCAGGGAACAAGGAAAGGCCCAGAAAGTCAGCCAGGGCTGCAAAATTGATGAGAGGATACACCGGGCCAGGAAGTGGGCAGTGACGTGCAGAGCAAAGACTGGGTGCTGGTTTGGGCACAGCCGTGTTTCTTCCGGGAATTCTGGACAAGGCATTGACTCTCTAGGTCTTTAGCTTCAGGTAGGAATGATGGCACCTGCCTGATGGGATCGCTGTGCCAATGAAATGAACTGGTTGAGATGAAAGGCCTTTGACGAATTTAAAAGTAGTACTTGTGAGAGACTGTTGGGCTGGAGTTTGGCTCCAGACTCCAGGCCTTGGGCCTCCAGTTTCTCTCAAGCAACAAAAAATGGACCCATCCCCTGTCATACAGGCCTTATGAGGAAGAATCAGTAGCAAACACATACATGTCAGTAAGGGGGTCACCAGTGGCATCTAACCATGACTTTTGAGAACCAAAGGAGACAATATCAGGATGGAGAAAGAAGCCTCTCTCAGGACTGATGATTCATCCAATTGCTCTTGTGGGCCAGGTGAAGGACAAAGCCCAGTCCTGGACTTCAGGTCACCTGTCCCTACAGTAAGGTTAATTCACTACTCCAGTCTATGTCCAGTTCTCTTGTCTGGGCCCTAAGATTGCCCATAAGAAAAATCTAAGCCACCTTAATACATTTAATTCTATTTAGAAAACAAACAAAACAGAAGCAAAAAGAACTTTTTAACAATGACTATTTCAAAGTATACCACACTGCAGAAATAGAGAGAGGGTGGGTAATGTGAGCTGGAGAGGCCGTCATGGGAAGTCGATGGTTGAGGGATGGAGGGAGGGGATGGGATGCAGCTTGGACCAGTTATTTAACCTTCTGGTACTTCAATCTGCTCATCTGGAGGAGGGCCCAGCACTAGACCCCACTTCAGGAAAGAAAGAAAACCTATAACTCAC